>NMRB01001217.1:159050-172096 GCA_002633025.1 Notospermus geniculatus
GTACGTAGGTCAGATATTGCACCATATCAATTTTTGGTGTACCCCAACCACTAATGTGGCCACCAGGTGGCCATATTGGATTTCTCATTCTGCTCGTCAATAACTTCATATTTTAGAGGCTTAGTGACATGGCTTAGAGGGTGCACTCTGTGGATTTTACATGTAGTTGCACTCCAAATTCATATGTGGCCAGGGTTTCTGCCAGAGGGGAGAATGAGGAGAATTCCTTCCCCAAGAAAAATCTTTGGGGATCAATCCATTCCCAAATTTTTCACAAAGAAAGGATTTTTTTTCTTTATATCTTGTCGTTTTTCTTTTCAAAACATCATATTATTATACCATCATGTTATCTTGCAGTCCATGTACAATGTTGTGTGATTTACACATGTGCTCACTTCAGTCAAGACGCAGATAGCACTAGGCTTACGTGATCATCTGACACATGAAAGAACTAACTTGATTTCTCATCGCTCATTGAAATTTATTTCTATTTTCATTTGTTTTTTTTCCTTTTTTTATGATTTAAGTTATATTTCACCAGGCAAATGCATTTTCATAACGACCGACACCATGAGCGGCAGTGAATTCCCGGCAAATCACGGGAGGAAACAACGCCGAAGATGTCTGGAAATCGCGTTTCTGGGACTTAAAAATCCAAATTAAAAAAAACCAAAAAATGTTTTTTTTTTCAAATTATTTTTGGTCCCTCCCCAATTTTTTTTCTGTCGGAAACCCTAGTGGCCGCTACGTGCATAAAGTGATATGGGTCAGAACCTGCTCACAATGATTCCCTCACTGTGACGAAAACATATATTTATTTGATAACCATTAAAAAGGTGAGCTGTTCGTATTTGTCTCTCTTTCCCCCTCTTTCAATTTCAACCTCTTGAGTTGACAGATCATACTCAGCTGAGCGCAAGGCCCATGGGCCTCTTGTTGCAATAACGGAAGCGCCGAATCGCATATTTGACAGTGGTGTAACATTATGCGTTAAGTCGGTGTAACGTTATGCGTTAGGATCAGGTGTAACATTATGCGTCAAAAAGGTGTAACGTTATGCCTTAGAAAAAGTGTAACGTTATGCGTCGATTGTAACATTGTGAGTTGGATGGGTCAGCGTATAATGTTACAGCAGTAACGTTATGCGTTAGTGTAACATTATGCGTCGGTGTAACGTTATGAGTTGTAACATGGCTTACATACGGAAAAATATGTCCGCCGAGTATATGGCGTACGTAAGGCATACGCCATATATCCCGCGTACATACGACAACGTACATACAAGCTGAATCTAGATACTTTTATATACGGTATATATAGAGGTTTCCCACGTGACGTCACAGCCCCAAATGTCCGCCATATTGGCCGTCAAATGACGCAACGTCACAGCATCAACACAGCGTTTTCAACGCAGTTTGGACGTTGTCGGCAGTCATCGGGCCTCTTCCACCACTGTCTACAGCAAGCCGTATGAACGATTCACTTTGTTTTCAACACGGTTTTCACACCAGACCAACTACTTATGCTCAGAAACTGTGAGAGGTAAAGTGATTTGTTGAGTTGTATACTCCCGGTGGTCTGAACGGGCTGCTAAACTTTTCAACCGGGAACAAGATGGCAGCCACCATGGCTTCATTTTGACGGCCAGTATGGCGGCCGTGTGACGTCAGTGGGAAACCTCTATACGCAACCAGGGCTGGCGGACGTATGACGTATATATGTCATACATCCGCCAGATGTACATTGTACGTCAATTTCCCTGTGTATCCACACCATGTTTTCATCAACTTGCCCCAAACCAAACTGCCGTCATTTTGGGTGATTCAGCACGATTTTGAACTGCATTGAACTGCTATCAGAACCGTCACCGTGTGAGGCCTGCTTAAAGAACATGTCCCAAGATTTATTGTAAAGCTCAAATACAGGGCCCCAGGGCTGTATTTAGCTTTTTGACATGGGGGGGAAGCCTCTCTGGGGGGACAGAAGACCTTTTTTGCCATTATTGCCCCAAATCTGCATGACAATCACGTTTTTTGGTTGGTTCTGGGGGGCAACTGCCCCCCTAAATACGCCCTTGGACCCATAAACACAAAACGAGAGAGAGACTTACTTGACCACACCATCTGAATCCAAACTAGCGATAACTTTCCCTGACTCACTAAACCGACAGTGGGATATTGAGGAATGGTGTTCACTGTATTGTTCCTGAAATCAGAGGTGAATTCATTGACCACAATTCTTCACGTCACTGCCTATCGTCATACCAGTGTTTCATACAGAGGGGGGACGGGGGGATTTATCCCCCCATGATTGAGGCAAGGGGGGATATCCCCCCCTTGAGTTTGCAGACTAACCTTTTTCAAATATCACTATTTTCACTTCAGTAGTGTTTTTCTTTAATTTGTTACATTTCAAATGCAATTTTCATGCAGAAGGAAGACTAATTTTGCATTTTGGAGTGTAAAAAATGACTCTGGAGGCCATTTTTAACAAAAAAAACCAAAAAAAATTTTTTCAAAAAAATATTTTTTCAAAAAAAAATTTTTTTTTTGAAATTTTTTTATCCCCCCACCTTGAAATTCCTGGCGGAAACCCTGCATACAAGACTTTGCCCAGGGTTCTGCCCAGGACTGAACGAGGTCCAGTCAGGACGGGGGTCTGTAGGCCTTCCCCCAGAAAAATTTGAAATCTAGACTTGCTGAAATGCAATTTCCTGGCACCTGAGAGTCGAAATAATGAGCTCATTTGGCGTCAAAATGACCCCGATCCACTCTATTGCAACTCAGGCAGCCCGCCGTTGGTCAAAACTGTGTCAGGAAGCCCCGCCGGGAAGCACATTTGGTGAATGGGAACAGAAAGAAAATTCGGAAGTGTGCGTGGCGGGCATCTCTCGTGGCACACTTCTTTTATTCTGATGGTCGGAAAATACTCTTTTTAGGCCGATTGCTGGTTAGCATTTCTGCGTCCTGGACGGGGCTGTCCGGCGCCGACCAGCAGCGGCAGAACCCCGCAGACGTGATAACCATTCGGCCATCTGCCACCACGAGTCATGTGATTTCTTCCAGCAGTTGTTCAGCTGAGCGAGAAACTAACCTGGCCCAAAAGAAGAAACGGTTGTTCAGTTGTCTCCGGTGGTTCTGGCAAGTTTTCTGCTGGTAATCTCATCTTTTTCGGTTCGAATGATGTCGGTACTTGGGACGAGGTTATTGGCTCACTCAACTGTCTGTTGACGGGTTGCGCCTCCTTTCTGATGAGTTCGCTCCGTCGTTTAGTCGTGTCGGAGCCGTCAGCCTACAACAGAATATATACATTATTGAGAGGGCCAAACAACATCACCATGTATCAACTCAGAGTCCAGCAGACGACATCTTCTGTCAAAGTTTTCTCACATCCTATGGTATTGATTGAAAAATATTTGAAGAAATACTGTTCCTGTGAACCATCTGAAGAATGTTTCTTCAAATGTATTCCAATTAATTCCCAAGGATTTTAGAAAACTTCAACAAAAGATACCGTCTGTTCAAACCAGGGGCCAGATGTGTTACTTAACTGTCCTTGAGGTCAGCAGACGGCATCTTCTGTCAAAGTTTTCTCGCATCCTATGGCACTGGTTGAAAATTATTTGAAGAACGTTTGCTCCTGTGAACCATTTGAAGAGTTTTTCTTCAAATTTTTTCCAATTCTTTCCCAAGGAATCCTTGGATTTTAGAAAACTTCAACAGAAGATACTGTCTGCTCACACCTGGGAGCAGAAAGACGAAATGGGAGACTGAAGCCCAGCGTTGCGACTGGAAGCAACTGAACGCAACAGTCGCTATCGAAGTAGCGTTCCGCGCACACATCGGTTACGACAGGTGATTGCGGCAACAAGTGGCACAATCCAGTCTTCAATCTGGAGCGCGCGCATCGGACAGGCCATGGTACTGAATGCTACTGAGAAATTGTCGATGTCTTCCAATCAGACCACTCGTGAGTCATGTGATAAACATTCACGTGGCCAAGTGTGCTCCACGAATGAGAAAATCCATTGCCAGTGCGCGTACATCGACAGCGACTGAAGACGACTAGACACAACCGTTGGCAACGAGTAGAACATGAGCAACTGGCTGGAACTAGCGGCAACTGTCGGCAATAGCGTTGCCAGTGCACATACATGTACATCAGCCTGTTTGAGCATCTGATCAGTTGCTGCTGGTTCCAGGTAGTCGCCAACCGTTGCCGGAAACGCCATTGCCGGTAGTTGCTTCCAGTCGCAAGACCGATGTACGCTGGGCTTGAGGTCTTGTGGTACTGCATTTTATTGGATTTTTTCATAAGGGCCGAAGCCATAGCATCAGAATGTCAGACACAGGTCTTATAGTGCGTTCGGAGACTATAGTACGTTTGAGTCATCTGGAGCTCGATGGGCGGTCCTTCGGTTGTCAGGCAGACCTTGGTATTGTTGGTGAAGTCTGGCTATTGACATGCGTTTTATTGACAGGACACTTCCAGTCAATCCCATGCCTGTGCCTGTGTTCAATTTCAATCAAGGTCTAGTTGTATGTTCAATTTCAAACCAAGGTCAGCTGGTTAGAAAACAATGTGCGTTGGACCGTTTAGAGTAAACCCTAAGTTCATTGTGGTCTGGGTTACTAAGGGTTTGATTGACATACGCCCATCGAGCTCCAGATGACTTAAACGTACTATAGTGTCGATGGCAGCACTGATGGTGACACCAGAATGAAGTAATTTATACCAATACACACCTTTGCAGACTTGGATTCACCAAGACCCAAAAGTTCCCGTCGCTGCTTGTCATGGTTCTCCCTCAGCCTGAGCTGTTTTATCTGACTAACATTAGACGGCGCTGCGTTCACCATCTTCCCGCGCTGTTGAGCAGACGCCTGCGATCCCTTTATTTGGTAATCAATGCCTTCCTTTTGCGTCGACTTCAACTGGTTTTCCTTCGCCAGTCCACTAGTGCCGCCCCCCGGGCTCGTCCTTGACGTACCACCGGGAGACGTCTTACGCAGTATCGTAGGCGATGGCTTTGTTGTAATCTTCTTAACAATTTGTTTAATGACCCCTTTTGGTTCATCATCGATGGGTGGCTCCCTGAAAGCGACAAGAAGGAAGGAACTAGAAATGTTAAATTCGCTCAATAGCGATGACCTCCACCCAGCTGGAGTTAACATGTTTCGCCATATTTGTCGGCCTACATGTATGAAGTGGGAACCAAGCTACAAAAAACTGAAAAAAGATACATGCTGAAGTTAAGCTGACACCCATTGTCGGAAACTGACGTGAGCACAATCACATGCATGTGGCACCGCCATGCATGCTGACCTGAATCACAGTCTGTGTAATTATTTTTATTGCTGATGGGCCAGATGGCTGTTCATGGAACATGTGTCCTGTGCGTGATGTCACAGTGCTTCTGGGAAAATTTATGCGACGACGTCAGCCATTCATCTGACCAGCATGCCAGCCCCCAACAAATATGCGTGATCTCGACGGCGTTGTTGATCTGTAAGACGCGACGTCATAGCAATGGAATAAATTACCGTCAGAGCTGATGACGTCATCCCGTCACATAAATTTCATGTAAGTAAACTTTGACCTAAAATGCCCCAAAACTCGGAGAGTGCCGAATAAATTTCAAAATCCACTTACTGAGATATATCAAAGAAATCGTCGGTGAGCTCAAATGCATGATTACTAATCTGTGCCTGTGCCTTCTTTTCGTGGAGACCGCGATAATCTCTCTGTCGTTGGTCCGGGTTTGTGATCTGTTTTCTCAGTACGTCAATCTCTTCTTGGAGTTTCTTCATCTTTAGCTGATCGTCGTCGTACATTAGAAGAACTGGCAAGGGTGGGGTGCAGTTAAGGCTGATATGACAACGCCAGACTACAGGTGCAGATGACAGCTCTATCGTTGTTGATACCGGATCCAGTATTTTTGGCAGAGGGGTCAGGGCCACCGAGGGCAGTCATTGCAGGCAAGTGGCGAAGATGCCCTTGATGACGGGGCCTGGGGGCCTCCCCCAGAAAATTTTGAAATCTAGCTTATTGTCACAAATTATTGAGAAAAAAAACAATTGGTGGTGGCGAGCAGGGGGGTCACGACCTCCAACCCCCCTCTGGATTTGCGCCTGATTAAGCAAGTTATTTCATCAGAAAAGGATATGCATGCTCTGAAATATAACACTAAGAAAGTTGTGTAGTGACAAAAAGAATGTATCCTGCCACTGTTTGCGGAAGTAGGTGGAGAATGTGCTGTTTTCTTCTGGGTTCCTTACGAAAGGAAGAGCTGGAAGAAAAACAAAATAAAGATTTACCTACTCTTCATTCCACTTCCGATTGGCGCGAGGTTTATCAACGATAGCTCCGCAATGGCTGGGCCGAATCTGACATACCATACATCAATCGATTTGTCTTTTTTGGCGCTACAGCCATCATCACTGTCATTTTCCCGCAAAAGGTGACAGAAAAAAGTTCCTTCACAAATCACAGTTTTTGTTGACGGCCGAAATGGCGGCCATTTTGAAATGACGCAATGCATCGCGCATGTGTAAACTGCACTGAACACCATGGCGAAATGAAATGGGTTTTGAGAAAGGGATCCGTTTATGTCGGCCTTACGCGAAAAATGAAGATAGCAGAAAGATACCGGCAAGAAAGACAAGTCGACTGACGTATGTTTCGTCAAATTTGACCCAGCCATTGCGGAGCTATCGTTGATAAACCTCGCGCCACTGGGAAGTGGAATCAACTGTAGCTAGACGTTTTTGTGACTTTCACAGACTGGCCCAAATCCAAACTGCACACAGCGCCACCTCCAGTCTTCGAGCTAGTGACACTGCCATCAGTTCCCTACTTTCTCGGCGGAGCGATCGTAGTTCCAATACATGCCAAGTGGAATTGAAGAATTTCATGGGCACGTATACGAAACGTTTTTTCGTCGACCTAATTATCTGATTGGTCAACAGAAGCACGTGACAGCTGATAAGCACATGGTCTTGTTTACATTCTGCCAATGCAGTGTCCTGATTGGTTGAGCAAACCAAGAACCTGTTGAGTAATTTGGTTTTATCCTTCCGATGTAGTTCCGTACGTTTTGACAACTGCAACCTCAAAATACCCTTTTTTGGCCGTTTTTGAGAGCTTTATTGGTAGATATTTTATTATTGTTTCCAAAAAGGCCTACATTTGGGCAGAAAAAGGCCTAAATTTATTCACTGCACTTTTGTGCAGGCGCATCACAGCAGTTGAAGGCTAAGGCATTATCCGGGTTTACCCATAATGCCTAGCGAAGGTAATTGGCCCAAATCTTGTAATGAAATCTTGAAAATCAAATGCTTGGTGTGGATGACTCATCTCTGGAGACCAATAGCATAAAATCCTATTTGGAATATCCAAACTTGGCAACTCAAAGAAAATACAGTGGAACTTCCCTTAGCGGACACCTCTGCCAGGAGGACACCTCTTTATTAAGGACACCAAAGTTCAGTCCCAAATTGATCATTTCTATTCATTGACATTGCAACCTCTATAGTCAGGACACCTCTCAATTAAGGACAGCATTTGTCAGTCCCGAAGGTGTCCTTAATAGAGAGGTTCCACTGTATGTGACTGTGTTAACACCGTACATGTACATCACCCTTCTAACGCCACGTTTGACTGCAGTTAAACCGCATGCCTACCTTGCTGACAATCGCATCACCACCTTATCCACACTGTGCCACACTGCACCTACTTGTGCCAAACCAAACCACCATCATTTTGGGCGATTCAGCACGGTTTTGAACCGTGCTGAACCGCCTTCAGAACCGTCCCCATGTAAGGCCTACTTATAGATGGACTGAATACCTACCAAACCATTCCTTCCATTCGCTCTGGCTCTGAATCTCAGGAGCCATCTTCTCAAAGAATTCAGTGACTTTGTCTGGTCTGTTTGTCAGTACAGCATTTACTAGATACCACCTGGAAAAATATCAACTATAGATGTACACGTAATGGATAAATAGTGTACCACTCGGCAGATTTTCGACTGTCCCCCCCCCCCAAAAGTTTGTGCGCGTCTGTCATATTTAGATATAAACATGTAAGCTATCTATCACTCAGCTGATTTAGCGAATTTGTGTGCGTCTGACAGAACGGCATGGATGACGTCGTGGAATGGAAGTCACATGGCACACTTGTGACGCCGTGACGTCATGCTGCTGGGAGGACCATGGCGCACTTTTTCAAAAGGCATTTGGACTTTCTTGGAACTTTGCCGGTCCCGTACGCTTCTGTGTATACAGTACATGCTGTACTTCTTGTATGTTTGTGAACTATAGGTAATTGTGAATACTCTAGTTTCATAGATTTAAGACCGGTTCTGGATATTCAAGCCACGCCCACTCAGTATAACTTTGGCCTCATGGTTCGAATCCATGAATAGAGCTGACCATGTATGATTGACATCTTGCCTGCCCCTGTGTGCTATGTTTACATCACAATGGGGTACCGGCAAACAAAAGGAGGCGCTGATCATCAACTCGGTTAAAACGCAGGTGCGCATGCCTTTGCGGTTGTTGAACGTCATCAGTCGTCGTGCGTCATTTTGACGTTACAAAAACTGCGTCATTCACAACCCATGACGTCGACCATTCGCCTGTCGTTTACGCTAAAATGGTCAACTTTATCGATTAAATTCATCATGTTCCCGCAGAGATTTTTGCTCAAAAGCCATAAGATATATTTTAGCACTTCTGTACTTAATGATAGAAAATTAAAATCAGAAATTGCGTGCAACGTTTTAGTTATATTTGGTCTAGAAACAGGGTGTGCTATTCAGAATTACTGTAAAGCAGGAATATTTCGCATGCAGGAAATTTTCGCTAATTTCGCGAGAGTGTACGAGTCGCGAAAATTTCCTGTCGCGAATATGAGTACACACAAGTGATAAATACGGTCTGTGAATACAAACTGAAAAAAATGGCAGAGACTCGCGAAAATATCCTGCCGCGAATATGTCTATAATTCTTGATTCGCGAAAATTCCCAGCCGCGAAATTATCTTGCTTTACAGTAATTGGAAAATAACGTTAGCCTCACTTTCAATGACGCAGTTATGACCGAGTTGATAGTCAGCGCCGCGTCGCGGATTAGGTCTGCCGGTACCTCATTCGTCAGCAATGCCTGGATAACCGATGCCAAATGAATAGGCCTACCGCACTCACTGCTGCTGTGGGTTTTGCATAACGACCAGCACGGATAACTAGGCCCACCCAGCAGGCCTACACGGGTGTTATTTGTTGAACATTTCTGTGAATTACCCTGTTACGTCATGGTCCCCGAACGACAAAACCAAACGGAAAGTTACTCAATTGCACGGTACACAGATTAAACCACAAATAGCAATCTGTACTGATAACCACAAGTCACTTTCAGCCCGCCAGCACCAGTGGAAAATGTGCGCCAATGAACAACAAGAAACCGTGGCCTATTCACGCTGTCCTGCACGGGGGCGGTCACAGGCACTTATAATGAACCACCGGTCTTAAATCTATGAAACTAGAGTATGACGGTGCTGTGTATTTGGGATGAATACGCTCAGTTTACTTGCAATCTCTGTTTGAATAAAAAATACCCTGGAAAAACTTTGTAAACATAGGTACACTTTTAACCGTACATGTCTATAAGGTAAGGTTGATATTTACAAAGAATATTAAGGTGGCTCAGGCACAAAGTTTTAGGCATTTCAGCTAGAAAATCTTGTGGTTGTTTGCAACATTTCGTATTTTCATCGTGAAAGTCAGTATTCTGTATTTGATTTTTCCGTCAGGGCCGATGACCATAGCATTATTGACCTGGGCTTACTCTCCCGTGCGATGGACTGGGATGATAAATAATCCCATATCTCGCGGGATTCGAACCCGGGACCTGCTGCTTGCTGAGCGGACATGACAACAGGCTATCACGGCTCTTCCTCAGGGTTCTCCACACGGTTTGAAACAGACTGGGCACTGGTGACATCACACGGTTACTGATATCAGAAGTCGCTGCCGCACGCGCGTCCTCAGCGGGGGNATTTGTGAAACAACTTTTTTCTGTCACGTTTTTCGGGAAATTGACTGTGATGATGGCTGTACCGCCAAGAAAGATAAGTCAACTGACGTATGTTTCATCAAAATCGGCCCAGCCGTTGCGGAGCTATCGTTGATAAACCTCGCGCCAAGGGGATTTGGAATGGAGAGTAGGCCTAGGCCTACCTGTTCTGTTGACAATGTGTGAACTTCTTGTGAGTGATGTCAATGGGGAACCGGATGAACGTCACGACGTGGCGCTGCGAGCAATGCGACCGAAGTGTCTTTTTTCTACTCGATTTCCAGTGAGTGATTTCCATTAACTTATGGCCTGAAATCAACCCTATTTTTTCGGTCGCCGGACATCAAAATTTACACCACCTCCTTCAATTTTTTCATGTCCTTGTCGCAGATGAAAATTTCTGCAATTTCATTGCTTTTTTTCCTTAAAATAAAGAGATAGGATGGCGATAATGGCAACGTCTTTATCTCATTTTTCCTGTAGAAAAATGTACAGCATACAACGTCAAAGACATGACGTCGGTTCGGTCGCATTGCTCGTAGGCCTACCGGTAGTAGTCGTAGTAGCGCCGTCGACTTGTCGGGTTCCTCTTCTATTCTTGTCTAGTCAAGAATCAAGCACAGCACACCTATAGGCCTATAGACATGGCCCAGAATTAACGGACCTATGTTTACATAGATTGACATGACACCTATTTTCAGACGGCCAGTGCATAAAAACTACGCTATGAAAGTGAACCCACCACCCATCAAAACGGAGTACGAGATCTCTAGATCATCCCAATGTAAACAACACGGCGTGTATCTCCTCAATACGTGTGTACAGATCGACTGAAGTTGAAACTTTGGTTCTTATGTTTGCACAACACATGTTTTGCCT
Organism: Notospermus geniculatus; assembly: GCA_002633025.1. Lineage (NCBI taxonomy): Eukaryota > Metazoa > Nemertea > Pilidiophora > Heteronemertea > Lineidae > Notospermus > Notospermus geniculatus. The sequence goes on from NMRB01001217.1 coordinate 170,003, forward strand.
TGGGAAAGCTGTGGATTTCTGTTGCGTCGTGACGTCAATGACGTAACGTCACGCCCGCCGCACACACGAATTTTGACCATTTTTCTGATGATTGCCTCAATAAAATCACTCTTTTCTAAATCTTCGATCATTTGGGTCACAAAATTTTTGGGTTGCCAACATCCAGAAGTAATCCTCTTTCCAATGGCCAAAAAGAATAGAATTATTGGCACGCTAAATCTGATTTCTGCTTACATCTTTAGGAGCTAGTCGAAAACTGGACCGGGTGTCCCGTTAATTCTGGGCCATGTCTATAGTAGGCCCTACCTCTGCACACTGTCACCACCAGACCACTGACCAGGTCACTGCTGCATAGGCCTAGGGCCTAGTCACAGTCCACAGTGTCATGTCACTGCATGGATGCATTTAGGCCTATGCACACTATGTGGGCACTGCAGTGCAGTGTACACAGCACACCACCACGGCACACATGCACATGATCCTAGGACTGCAAAAAATGTCAGATGACAGCACAATCAGCAGAGTGTCATGATGTTTAGCACAAATATCGCAGGCATAATCGTAAGATTTTCACCGCAACTTGTCGAACCTTGAATTCTCTGTCTTTGTCAGTTTTCAGTTCCGTGTCAAAACTTTTTATTGTGGTGCTTAGACCACGGAAAATGAGGTATTCTTTGACAAATTCGTCCATTTTTCCCACGGCAGCCATCTTTGTTTTCCTTCATGATTTACTCCGTGCCTAAAACCATGGTTGTGGAATATAAAACAAAATTATTTACTGCACAAAATTCAATTAAAATTATATTTTTGTTTTAGAGGAATTTTGAATCCAAAAATATTGTATTTTAGTAATCAAATGTGGAGCGCGTGTCTTTGTAGTTCCGCACTCGTCACGTTACATCCGGGGACTTCAACAAAGAAGCCAAATTTTGTGCTCTCAAAAGACGCTTTATTTCAAGATCTTAAAGCATAATTTGGTGCGTGTCACTCGAAAATATCAACTCACTGGAACTCTTTAATTGAAATAAATCAATATTTGTATACTGTATCTTTTAATTGGTGTGCACGTCCTCCTCCTGTTCTTGACTTGTTGTTGTGAAGTTGTGCATGTGCATGCACATGTGCATGCGCTTTGCTGCTGCTGTGCATCATCATGTGCATCGCACAATGTCGCATGCACAGCGCTATAGACCCCTTGCTAAAGTCGGCCATTTTGTCCCAGAGGGTAATAACAAACACTGAATGTACAGTGAATGTACACTACCGATGTACAGCATGTTTTAAAATCTGCAAAAACATAAAAACGTGCCTGAAGATGTATCACATAACATTAACCACCAGTAATATGAAAAGTCAACGACTTGGTGAGCCCCCCAGGCTGCATGGTCGGGGGGAGACCCCCCGAACCCCCCCTTTCTGGGGGAAACCCCCAGACCCCTAGCTTGAAAATAAGTCCTGGTAAAGTCATGGGGCGCTGCCTGGCCATGGTGGTGGTAGGCCGGCCTGACGACAGTGCCATAGGCCTATCCTCCCTGCCAAAACTGGGGGGTGAGACCAGGAAAGATTCTGACGTCACATGCCATTCTCATATCAAAACTGTGTAGTGAGACGTGGACGGATTCTTGACCAATGACGTTGCGTCTTGCGACGTTGTGACGTTTGCTTAGCAACGCCTTATTGCAAATGGCGGCGATCGCGTTGATCATGCGAGATAGGCTCATTTTAGAAAATTATCCTGTATTTTTTCATGGCATGCTTCGGATAATTATTCAAGTTGTTGCTGAGGATGTATTAGTAGGTTGGGTCTAAAACACACGCGTGAGCTGATGGAACGGGTGAAGATGATCTATGCCGCCGATTATCGACCAATCACGAATGGGCGTTCTATTTTTTTGCGGGGTAGTCTCGGCGCCATTTTCGACCGATGAAATTTTGGTTTCATAGCATGTGAATGGGTTTGTTGACTCGTCCTTTTTTGCGCGTTGCCTTACGGCCCCCAGGCGGCCTTCGGCCGCCAGGGGGGCTATTATAGTTCTTACCTGCTGTAAATCGTATTCCAAAACTTGCTGTCCGGGAACTACCTTGTCCGAGAAC
>NMRB01001217.1:172520-193724 GCA_002633025.1 Notospermus geniculatus
GGTATGTGATAAACCTTGGAAACAGTGAAACCTTGAAAACAGTCAGAAAACCTTGGAAACACTAGCGAAATTGCTAAAAACACTAAAATAAATCAATAAGAATTCAAGCTGATTAATCGTACTGTCATGTTTGTAAATTAGCAGTTTGAATGCATCCCTAAATAATGAAAATGAAAAATACCAGACGACACCACTCTGGTTGGTCTGGATTCCATGTTTTCAGTAACCCAATTTCTTACCTCGTCCCATGCAAAGGCCTCATGTTAGTTCAGGTCTCAATCCACTGGCACTGTTCAGTGATGGAAAAGCTCCAAGGTACATGTACATGTACATGTACTTTTGACAAGAATTTAATATTGCCCTTTTACTGTAGAAAATGAAATGCAATCATAATCATATCAAGAGGCCTTATTCATGATGAAATGCAAAGGAAAACAGACTGACAAATCCATCGTCTGCTAACTACCAGTGTTGTCTGCATCAGCATGGAGGCTGAGGCGGTTGACCTCAAAAGATGGTTTTTCTTCGAGGATGGCCTAATTTAGTTTGGCATCTGACATGTGTCACTGCATACCAGCATTCCCAATCTGGATACCAGGCTCAATTTATTATTGGCCAGGACTAAAAAGTGAAATATCTAATGGCACTGCGTACATTAGTTCCAAGGTTTTCTGACTGTTTTCAAGGTTTCACTGTTTCCAAGGTTTATCACATACCGTAAACAAACTGACGATGTACAGCCAATGCACACACGGTAAGCACTGCACTGCACTCTTTGGCCAAATTCTCTCAAGTTGTTGAAGATAGTATACTGCGGGCCTACATACTCGACTTGGCAATAGAATACGATTTTTTATCAGTTAATGGCCTGAAAGTGGCAAAAAAATCACTTAAACGGGAGAAAACGACTTAGTTGAAGCCGTTAACCTCGATTCCAGGCCAAGGTTCCAGGCGCGAAATCGCCAATTGTCGATGTCTGCATTGGCCTGGAACCGAGGTCATCAGCATTAACGGCTTGAACAAAGTTATTTTCTCCCATTTTAGTGAATTTTTTGTCACTTTCAGGCCATTAACAGTAGAATACCATATTCTATTGTGGTTTACAGTTCGTAGGCCTGCAATGTCTTCATCGATTTGAGAGAATTTCGCCCATAAGTTCAGTGCAGTGCTTACCTTGTGTGCATTGGCTGTACATCGTCGGTTTGTTTACACCTTCTGGGCAAATATGGCCGACTTTCGAAAGGGGCCTATAGCGTCAGCAACAAATTTTAGCGTCAGCAAGCGTCAGCAACTTAAAAGGTGGCGTCAGCAAGGTTTTATATGTTCAGGAAGGCTTTTGGACACTGAAATAGGCCATCAACCACCATCAAATTACGGACGAACTGCAGATTTTTGAAAAAAATTACTGACACGGGTACGGTAATTTTGAGGTTGGCATCTCTGCAACACATTGCTAGCCAGGGGAGAGGGCCAGGGGGCCCTAGACGCTATATGGCAACCTTGCCAATTTTGTCGTTGCTGATTATGGCAGTAACGTTGCTAGAATGGGCAACCTTCAAATTCAGTGTCGCATCGGTCGGAGTGAGGGGCCTCGCCCAGAAAAATTTGAATCTAGAAGCCCTGAAATGCGATTTCCCAGCATTTCGGAATGCAAATCTAGCTCCTGTCGGTGCTTGCAAAACCTCAGTGTTATTTAATGTGAATAATTTTGACTGGGCAGCAATTTGTTTTGACCGGGTGGCAGATTTTTAGACCGGGTGCTGAGATCAATCCTGCATTTTAGAACGGGCGCCACGCCCGTTCTGTTTACACTAGCGGAGAACCCTGGGCATACTGTGCATGCCTGAGGAGTTCTGCTTTCACAAAAATGAGCACCTCCCCAGGCTCAGACCAGCCTACGTCCTTGAAAATCCTCTAGTGCTTCTGCCAGGATTCCAAAAGGGCAGAGTATTTTTGGCCACCTCTGAAAAAGGGCATGATACCCCGGTACTAGATTTGCAGGGAGGGCAGAGTTGTGTCGGTGAAAAGGCAAGACATGTTGCCAGTCCTACCACACATCAAGCCACGGGAATGAAAAAGCCGCTGCCACTCGCCAACTCGTTCTTGCATGTTTTATGTCATTTTTTGATAAATAATCTGTCATTGTCTTCCACATTTCGGGTTTTCTGTCATTGTTCGAAAAAGCTCTGCGTTGAGAATGGATTTACGTGAATACGGCATGGGAAGTTTTCGATGGGACAGGGCCAGTTGATACTAGGGCATGGCGTAAAAAAATATTGATCTGGAGAGGCAGGGCACTTTCTGAAAAGGGGCATGGTGCTAATTTTGGCCTTGAAAAGGGCAAATGGCGCTTGGAAAAAGGGGCNTAGACGCCGAAGTTGTAAACACTCACTCACTGGTTCTCTATCCACGGACGCCTGCGGTGCTGCCACCTATCAGGGCTCAAAATTCACTGCGGCCATCGCGGCAATTGCCGCAGAATACGGCGATTTTGCCGCCGTTTACTCCTATCGCCTGCGGCCATGGATTGCCGCCGTAAGTTCTCACTGCCTTGTCATGCATCCCAACCTTTGATGCATACTTTATGCCCAACGAGCTATGGAACTAGTCTGCGGTACTTGTGTAGGTTTCCGTTCACGAAATTAGCCTTCTCACAGACTGGTTCTCTATTGTAGCATGTCTCCACTTCAAGCAGTGCATTACGACAGGGGACCAGTCAAAGATGGCCGCAGGCAGAGTGTTGAAATCTGGGAAATGGCCGCAGAGGGCCTGGAAATGGCCACAGAAGAGCCCAATCTCCTGTGGCCATTTTCTGAAAAATGGCCACAGGAGGACTTTAGGGAATTATGAGCCCTGCCTATTGTCGGTGATATGTACTGACGTGAATATCGTGAGTGAGTTGCATCGGACCGGGAACCAGTCTAACGATCACGGGTGCTGCCACCTGCACGAAGGAATAAAACTAGTTTGCCGACCATATTTGTAAACAAACCAGCTTGTTTACAACTTCGGCGTCTAACTCCTTTAAGTGAACAGCCCCTTTTCTGCGGAGGCCCCCAGACACCCCTCCGGCGCACACCTTTGTTACTCTTCAGCTAAGGCCTACTGTGAAATTTCATGCCTATGCTACAGGAGGAGTTCTGCTTTCACAAAAATGTGCACCTCCCCAGGCTCAGACCGGCCTACGCCCTTGAAAATCCTCTTTATTTTCTTTTTGCAGGATTGAGGTGATTCCATTACATTGGCAAGATGAACCAGAACCAGAGCCAGCAGAACTGGGGCCAAGGGTATGGAAATAACATGAGTGGCAGTACCGGTAATATGGGTCAGGGCAACACTGGAGGAGGTGGAAGTGGAATGGGAAACAACCAGAATCAGAATGCCGCACAGATGTATCAGCAATACGCACAGGCAATGGCGGCGTATCAACAAGGCCAGGGGTATGGAAATTGGGGTGGACAAAATATGGGTTATGGAGGCGGGCAAGGGAATTACAACAACTGGAACCAGTGGGGGAACCAGAACCAGGGCCCAAATCAGATGTGGAACCAGAACCAAGGACCGGGGAATTTCCAGGGTGGCGGCGGAGGGATGAATCAGAAGGGGATGAATCAGGGGTGGGGGAATAATAATATGAGAAATCAGGGGGGACGGGGGAATAATCAGCAAGGGCAGTGGGGGGATGGAGGAAATACGAATATGATGAATTCTGGTGGGAATTGGGGTAACCAGAATCAGGGAAGGTCGCCAAGGCAGGGAGGTGGTGGTAACCAAGGAGATGACGGCGATGATGACGATTGGGAGGGTGATTCTATTGAGGATGGTGCGCAACAACGACGACCGAAACATCGCGGCGGGCAGAAGGTACGGAATAGGAAGTTGCAGCAAGAATTAAGGCAGCAGCAACAGAAACAGAAACGTGGCGGTGGCGGGAATGATCAAGGCGGCGATTGGGGCGGCAATCCAAACAAACGGCAGCGAACTGAGAGTAATCAGGGTGGCGGCGGCGGGAATCAACAGGGTGGCGGCAACCAGAAAAAATGGGGTAAGGGGAAGCAGAACAAACAAGGTGGCATTCCGGTGAATCCGAATCAAGCGGACCAGTGGGGGGACGGAGGTGTCATTGATCAACAGAATACCCAGATCAAAATAACCAAAATCGCGGAGCGTATATGCAAGAAGTTAGGCGGCGAGGGCAGTGACGAGGACAAGTTTGATGTTCTTGAAGAATTTATCAAGGAAGCTGGTGTGGTGAAGGGGGAATCCCTTTTCAAATGGGAAATGGCCCTTAAACTTTTGAAACTGGAGTCGACACTGGTGTTCATGCGCGACCTGAACAATTCATCCGTCTGCCGATTTTATATCAATGATATCTACGTTGCTCAAGGTTTTGGGCTCAACCAGACGAAGTCGAAAGCGAATGCGTACGCGATGTCTGACGATTTGTTCAAGGAACGTACCTGGCGTACGAAGCTTGTCTGCGACGAGAAACTGCGACAGGACACGTTTCTGAATTTCGAGATTGATATTACCTTCATCAACTACCCGAATGAGCACAGGACCATCGAGACGACGCAGTTCAATACCCCGCAGCAGTCTCTGAATGAATGGTCTTCTATCATCCTCCTAGAGAAGACGGGAGTATTTCAAGGAGCGAACGGGGTCCTGAAGCAGAGTGCCGAGTTCAACAACATGGTTCTAGAGTATGACTACGTCGAGCCCGAGAAATCTGTGTGCAAGTAAGTATGAAGAAATTTGAGTGTAAGGTGCCCCAAATTTATCTGATGTAAAAAATCACAGTCTTTGTATGTATAGGTCGTTTTCTGACGTCGCAAACCAACGACAATGTCATGATGTTGTGGCTTCTATTTGTGATGTTGGAAATCAATCTGTACAGTTTTGGCTAGCGTCAGATAATTTTGGTAAATCTTCAAGTCAACAGCTCAAAAAATAAGCTCCGTGTAATTTTGACAACATCAGGATACAAAATGTACATGTGCGTTTACACCAGTGCATGACATATTGCGGTTGCCCAGACACCCGGGGCACCTCAGTATCTCCTGTGCAAGCTCCCAAGTCAATTGCTGACATGCCTGTGGGCTAGTCTATTCTTATATCAAAATATTACTAAAAGAACTTAACCCGCGGTCAAAGTGACATCTGTCCCTTAGTTCAAAACGACGATATTCAAAGTGTGTAGCGATTGTATTCTGTTCCCGCCAGCAGGTAGGCCTATTACAAGTAATAGTATTAACAATGAGCTGTGGCATGGTGCAAAGCTTGTTGCCAGTTACATGTTATGTACTTTGCCACAGTTCATGCTTGTGGCATGGTGTTAACATTTAAATGATGCCATGCACTGTACATGTATGGTGTTTGTGGGAGACTGCTCCCAGAATTCGGCCTGCTTGTGTGCTCTGCTCATTCATCATGAGGCGTGCAAGTATATTACAATATATACATGATATGCACGGTATATGATGATCCTAGTCCCAGCGTTGCAGCCAGTGATACTACATGTTGGCCTAAGTTGACCTAGGACTAAAGGTACTGTCGCAGTGAAGTAGTTCTCAAAACGTCCTGCGTGCCCCGTCCTAAAAAAATCGTAAAACAGGCTAGAACATGCAACATTGGTCAAATAAATGTAATTCCTCGGCGTCAAACACGACAAGATCACACATCGGTCACTGGCGATGGTCGTGTGTCGAAGTATGAACTAGGCTTCAGACTTGATCATCATTATCCGACAAAAACTTTCTTCCCATACATGTAGTTACCAAGAAGAACTTTGCTAATATTACTTTTGCTTTTCAGGATTGATACAGGCTGAACCATCTTTTTCTTTGTAGTCCCAGTTAAGTAAAGTGACACGGTAGAGATCTGTAACATCTAAGTGCAGAGTGGGAAACTTGGCACCGAGTTGACACTGCCTGGAAACAGGGCAAGGTGCCAGACCTCTCTTGCATTGCAAAAACAACAAAGACATTATGCCGTTTGAATGATATTGTGCAGGGTGCTGAATGCCTCCTCAAACTAAGGAAAGGATTTCACGCACCCTGCTGAACTTACGAGTGCACTGCTAGGTTTTCAGGGTCAAAGCTAAATCAGCATAGACATGATAGAGCTTTTTATACCCCCTGGTAAAGAGCACCAAGTTTATCTCTGTAGATATGTAGGCGTCGGTCCGACTCTACCTAGCTCAGGATAACTGTCCCAAAATAAACTTTAGAAAGGCATGACTGTTGAAGACAACTCTCTCAGCCTGTGGTACCATTTGCCGTCCCAGACCCTTTTGCAGCTAAGGTTTGCAACAAGGGATGCTGGGTTTGGTATGGTTGCAGGCTGTCGTCTTTACAGTTCAAACACTGCCTTTGACTCACTGCTTGCATGAAGGTTTTCCATAGCCTGGTTTCGTCTTGAAACAGCCTGGTTTCATCTTGAAACAGCCGCGTTTCATCTTGAAACGGCTTGGCCGCAAAGGCATTCAGTGTGTGGCGAAAGCTGGTCTGACAATGCAGTTGACCGTTCACGTCAGTGTCATTGCGTTTTACACTGTGTGGTGTTTTTTACGACTTGCATGTAGGACCATGCCGTGACCCTGATTGCCTGTGTCAGGGTTTTCGGTTTTCACTAGCGTATGACCCCGCGCTGCTGGATTTGGGTTGCCCGAGCCTAGTAATAGGTTTCATTCCCTCCAGGTAGCGCACCATACTCTGTATGATTCATTTAGTAAAGGTGTTACGCAGTCGTTTGGCTGGTTGGCCTTTGCTGGTCATGCTGGTAGTGCATGTAGTTCGACAGGGTCAAAACTTGTGTCGTCTCATGACACTGGCCAAGAAGACCCAAACTGCACATTAGTGCTTCATAAATGCATGTACATGTGGGCCAGTTCTTGAAAATGAATGTGGCCAACGGAGGTCTATTCTAAACTCTGTTATTTTTCTGTGATATTCATGGCAATTTGTGGTTGATTTCAGGTGTAAAGTTCTGCTCCAGAACACCCCCATTGCTGAAAGCGAGAAGACAAAGAGGAACAAAGCCAAGAGTGCAGCTTCCCACTTGGCATTGGAGAAGCTCAAAAAGACTAACTGGACCATTAAGGTACCCGGTAATATAGTCCAGTAAAATCTAGGAATTAACCGGGAACAAATTGCAACAGAAGGTTTTTTTGCTTTAAATGTTTTATTAGGTCACCTTGGACATCATATCCAAAATCCCCCAAAATCGCACGGCAGGAACCCACTTAATTTGCATATTCAATTTTGTGAACTGACTTTAACGTTGGATGCTGATGGACGCAACAACTGAGCTTTGTACAGGAGAGTGGGACCCGATGTACAGCTAACTTTGTAACGGTTGGATTTACACCCCATAAATGTATTACCAACACATAGAAACATGGTACCTCGGAATCAACTAAGCCTATTCTTTGGACGTTTTAAGCGGCTACCTAATCGAAATTGACATTTTATGCATTTTGACCCATTTTTGTGTTAATTNGCCATATTCGCGCCCTTCTTCCTGATTGGTCAATCAACTCTAGTCATGAACAGTGATGAATGGAATAGTAGCGTAACGGTGACCATATTTGGCACAGCGTCTGACGTCACACACTCGGCCAGTCGTTCGGCAATTTCCGTCAGGTTTCGTGCCAAGTGACTTCCTTGTAATGGCCGCCGCTTGGATCGATTGTTGATCGCAGTCAGATGCCGGGAAATTGGGTCTTTTATTCTCCAATTTTCTTCGTGCGAGGGGGGACCCCCCCCTCGCGCTACCCCCAAGCCGCCAAGTCATCAGAAAAAAAGTTGGAGAACAATGGAACTCTTTGGCCCGTTGGCAAAGGATGTTCTTGTGCTACCATGGCTACGAACCGTTCGACCAATGAAAAAGTGTCTCAGGCCAGCTTGGTTACCGGTTGCTCGGTGCTCTCATTGGCCGACTCTCTCAGCGTCACCTGTTGACTTAATGCGGCGAATTTTACGAAGTTAAGCAGTTGTGGAGAGCGAGTAACCGAAGGGGGTGCGGTACACAACTGCGGAGGAAGTTTATAGACATGTATGCTGCACTTGCTTTCACAACCCACCTAGCTGGGTTCGTACCTGATAGACGTTTCTCGAATTTGCACTTCCACCAAAATCTCAACCAGAACCTCGATCTGAAACCAGGTGATGTGACACAATCCGTGATTCAGCTATGGTTGACTCTGATGCACGTCTTTGACATTGTTTGAAAAAATTCACTGTCATTCTACGCTACATTTATGTCCCCCCTCCAGGGATGCCAACCCTACGTTTTTCGCCGTATTTTCTCCGCATTTTGGCCACCCATTACGGTACTACGTCGTAAAAATGTTAATTACGTTGAAAAGAAAAATGAAGTAAAAAAAACACCATGAACTTCAATTCCCACGCTTTCTCAGCGCTCGATCCAAGGCGATCGCAGCGCCACTGCGGCCATATCCTGAACTAAACATAGTGTTTAGTTCGAAATCCGGCCAAAGCGGGAAGTCCGAGGGCGCTGCGATCGATTCCTGCTCAGGAGTATCATCAACATTTCCACGTGTTCCAATGGCAATCCATGCATTATTAGACTACCGTAGTTTATTCACTTCAAAAGTTCGAGTTTTACTAAAATGCTTCACTACTGACAGCAACCCTGAAACTACTGACAAGTGGCCAAAATTTAGGAAAAATACTGCAGCCAAATTTTTAGGTTGGCATCTCTCCCCCTCAAAAAGTCAAAATTTGTGTTTCTGACCAAGATTTCTGTCAAATTTTCTCTTAACCCCCCCCCCCTCAAAAGAATTCGTGGCAGAAACGCCGTCACTAGTGCCTAAATTTTATAGAAGTATTCTTAATCTTGATGGTCAGTTCTAATTCTTCTACATCTAGATTATTCGGCCAGAGTTCCCAGCATGTGGGAATATCCTCCGTCGCAAGACGCCCATGATTCTCGCAGTTCCCGAGGTGAATGAAAATCAAGCCAATGACGTGAAGACAGAGAATGCCGTCGAGCCAAAGATGTCGCTAGATGAGTTTTTGAAAATGGATGAAGGTGAGGGTAAGAAGGATGAGAAAGAGGCTGAAGCCGCTGCTGATGTTAGCCAAACGGCGATGAAGGAAGAAGAAGAAGAGGGCGATGGAAGCGGTTTTATCCCGCCAAAACCGTCCGTCACGCCGGAAGACATCTACACCGGGGATGAGATGTCAGTCAGGAATCACACGTTCTATACGTGGGTCGCACCACAGTCCGCGCTGGACAAGATGGCGGCTATGATTAACGAGTATAAGGCCAAGGAAACGATCGAGGATCTCATCATGTTCGGGTTTAGTGTCGATGAACGCCATCAGATTAAGAATTACTGCAAGTATGTGGGTTTGGATTGTGTTGCTAAGAGGTGGTATGATGATGTGTACTTGTTTGTTAACCTGATTCTGGAGCCTAAAGTTCTGTTGGACAAGATTATGGCCCTCGGTGGGAAGACGGAGAAGTATGAGTTGATCCCGCCCGCTGGGGAAGACGAGGAGCCCGAGGACGACGGGATGGCCGAGGTACGTGCCGCCATGGCTTACGTTCCAGAAGAACTGAGGGAGAAGCCAAAAGTGCAAATTGGACCACAACAGGAACCACAGGCACAAGCGCAACCGGAATCGGAACCGGCAGTTAAGGCTGAGTAGGACTAGACTCCTACTCTCCATTCCAGTTCCGATTGGCGCGAGGTTTATCAACGATAGCTCCGCAACGCCTGGCCCGATTTTGATGAAACATACATCAATCGACTTGTCTTTCTTTGCGGTATCTTACAATCCAAGTTTCATCGCGATATTCCCACTATTTCTCGATATTTTGCCCCCTGTACATTTGCACGCGAGGTTGTGTACAAAGTGTAGTTCCGCGATTTGGCCGCTACGAGCGCTGTGTTTTGCGAGGTCGCGTCGATTTTTCGTAGGGGTGGGCAGCTGCTCCTGCGTTCACGTGTTCAGCTGAGTTTTTCCCTGTGAGTTTATGTGCTAGAAATATGGATGTTTTCCGTTGCTATATTTGACTAAATGTAATTTTATTCATCTGACGGACAATAAATCTCTGTTAGCATGGAATAAACTGAGGTCAGATGCGAACTGTCTGAGAGGCTTCTCTCCCCCGAACAAATAGTCCGATCTGACGTTCCTCGTGTGGCGCTGGCGATGACGTCATTTCAATGGAGGCAGCCGATCGGCGAAAATGACATTTTGGTCAATTTCAACGACTTAACTGCAATAAAGTCCGATGAAACTTGGATTATAAGATACCGCAAAGAAAGACAAGTCGATTGACGTATGTTTCATCAAAATCGGGCCAGGCGTTGCGGAGCTATCGTTGATAAACCTCGCGCCAATCGGAACTGGAATGAAGAGTAGNGTTTATAGACATGTATGCTGCACTTGCTTTCACCACAGGTGCCTGGAGGATGGTCAGTGAGTTAGAATATATATAGGCCTAGGGGCCGTTTTACTGACAACACCCGCTTTACGGACAACGTGGCGCCGAGCTACGAAGTAGCTCGGCGCCACGTTGTCCGTAAAGCGGGTGTTGTCAGTCGTAGCTCGGCGCCACGTTGTCCGTAAAGCGGGTGTTGTCAGTAAAACGGCCCCTAGGCCTATATATATACTAACTCACTGACCATCCTCCAGGCACCTGTGCTTTCACAACCCACCTAGCTGGGTTCGTACCTGATAGGCGATTCTCGAATTTGCACTTCCGCCAAAATCTCAACCGTAACCTCGATCTGAAACAGGTGATGTGACGCAACCCGTGATTCAGCTATGGTTGACTCTGATGCACGTCTTTGACGTTGTTTGAAAAAATTCACTGTCATTCTACACCATGTCCCCCTCCAGGGATGCCAACCCAGGGTTTCCGCCAGAAAAAAAAATCTGGGGATGAACCAAAAAATTTTTTTTTCACAAATTTTTTTTTTTTTGAAAAAAATTTTTTTGGGATTTTTTTATTTGGATTTTTTTTCACAGAACATGTATGGACTGCAAGATAACATGATGGTATAATAATATGATGTTTTGAAAAGAAAAAAGACAAGATTTAAAGAAAAAAAATCCATTCTTTCTGAAAAATTTGGGGATGGATTTATCCCCAAATAATTTTATTGGGGATGGAATTCTCCCCATTCTCCCCTCTGGCGGAAACCCTGCAACCCTACGTTTTTCACCGTATTTTCTCCGCATTTTGGCCACCCATTACGGTACTATGTTGTAAAAATGTTAATTACGTTGAAAACAAAAATAAAGAAGTAGAAAGACTCCATGAACTTCAATTCCCACGCTTTCTCAGCGCTCGATCCAAGGCGATCGCAGCGCCACTGTGGCCATATCCTGAACTAAACATAGTGTTTGGTTTGAAATCCGGCCAATGCGGGGATTCCGAGGCCGCTGCGATCGATTCCTGCTCAGGTGTATCATCACATTTCCACGTGTTCCAATGGCAATCCATGCATTATTAGACTAGTTTTATATTCACTTCAAAAGTTTTACTAAAATGCTTCACTACTGACAGCAACCCTAAAACTACTGACAAATGGCCAAAATTTAGGAAAAAATACTGACAGCCAAATTTTTAGGTTGGCATCTCTGCCCCTCAAAAAGTCAAAATTTGTGTTTCTGACCAAGAATTCTGTCAAATTTTCTCTTNTATAGAAGTATTCTTAATCTTGATGGCCAGTTCTAATTCTTCTATATGTAGATTATTCGGCCAGAGTTCCCAGCATGTGGGAATATCCTCCGCCGCAAGATGCCCATGATTGTCGTTGCTCCCGAGGTGAACGAAAATCAAGCCAACGATGTCAAGACAGAAAATGCCGTCGAGCCGAAGATGTCATTGGATGAGTTCTTGAAAATGGATGAAGGTGAGGGTAAGAAGGATGAGAAAGAGGCTGAAGCCGCCGAGGTGAGCCAATCGGCGATCAAGGAAGAAGAGGAAGAGGGTGATGGAAGCGGTTTTATCCCCCCAAAACCGTCCGTCACGCCGGAAGATATCTACACGGGGGATGAGATGTCCGTCAGGAATCACACCTTCTATACGTGGGTCGCACCACAGTCGGCGCTGGACAAGATGGCGGCTATGATTAACGAGTACAAGGCCAAGGAAACGATCGAGGATCTCATCATGTTCGGGTTTAGTGTCGATGAACGCCATCAGATTAAGAATTACTGCAAGTATGTGGGTTTGGATTGTGTTGCTAAGAGGTGGTATGATGATGTGTATTTGTTTGTTAACTTGATTCTGGAGCCTAAAGTTCTGTTGGACAAGATTATGGCCCTCGGTGGGAAGACGGAGAAGTATGAGTTGATCCCGCCCGCGGGGGAAGACGAGGAGCCCGAGGATGACGGGATGGCCGAGGTACGTGCCGCCATGGCTTACGTACCAGAAGAACTGAGGGAGAAGCCAAAAGTGCAAATTGGACCACAACAGGAACCACAGGCACAATCGCAACCAGAATCGGAACCGGCAGCTAAGGCTGAGTAGGACTAGACTCCTACAGTTCATTCCAAATCCCAGTGGCGCGAGGTTTTCAGCCGATATCTCCGCAACGGCTGGGTCAAATTCAACATACCATACATGAATAAAATTGTCTTTCTTGCCGGTATCTTTCTGCTATCTTCATTTTTCGCGTAAGGCCTGCATAACGGATCCCTTTCTCAAAACCCATTTCATTTCGCTATGCTGTTCAGTGCAGTTTACATGTGCACGATGCATTGCGTCATTTCAAAATGGCCGCCATTTCGGCCGTAAACACGAACTGTGATTTGTGAAAGAACTTTTTTCTGTCACGTTTTTTGGGAAAATGACAGTGATGATGGCTGTACCGCCAAGAAAGACAAGTCGATTGACGTATGTTTCATCAAAATCGGCCCAGCCGTTGCGGAGCTATCGTTGATAAACCTCGCGCCAATCGGAACTGGAATGGAGAGCAGATGGGTTTTACGATAGCTAAAGCCCGTTTGCACTACGGTTTCACAGGATTTGGAGAGTCTGATGGTTTAATGAATAATTTTGCATGATAGTTATCCAAGTGCCTGTGAAAATCGTAAAACACAGTGAAAACAGCGCATTAAGCCTGGTTCGTACTTCGACGCACGACCATCGGCGTCCGACGGGCGATCAAAATCTGGACGCCGACATAGTCTGTTGATTCATACTCCAGCGTACCACAGCGATTGTCATCGGCGTCAGGACGCACGACTCCTTGGCGTGCTATTTTCAAGAATTCAACCAGTTTGAACTCTCTGCGTCCGATCGTGGCGACCTACCAATGAATAAAGAGGTTTGTGTTCGTCGGATCAAAGGCTCATGTTTACTCATCCAAAGGCACTGAATTTAAATGCCGCGGCAGTATTCCCGAGGTTACGCTGTTGTTACGTGATGGCTCATCATGTAGCTAAAAATTATCGTGAGAGCATTCACACTCCCGCGATAGGACACGGACAAAATCGCACAATGGGATCGGCGTCGAACGTAAGATCACGCACCGGTCGCTGGCGATGGTCGTGCATCGAAGTATGAACTAGGCTTTAGAAACAGGGCTTTGTGGTTGTTTTGAGATGGTGCCAGGTTGGTTGGCAATGACCTATGAATAACCCCCGCGCCCGCCGCCCCCATTTGTCAGGCATGGGAATCTTCCGGATTGTGCCGGATTTCCGGTTTTGGGAGGCCAAAAGTTGGGTCCTGAGATTCGTACAGAAATGCAATAAAATTGGAGGGGGGGGGGGTAAATACAGCGCGTCTCACTCGGGTTCTGACTTCGTCAGCCACGCAAGAATGAGCCAGAATGCCGCGCAGCAACAGCTCTTTCGGGTCTCCCTCGGCGATGATAATCACTAATTTATTCGTCTCTGACATCAACCAACCAATGAAATAAAAGCCCGCGTAAAACTGCCGTCAATGGGTTTCCTTATTTGGTCACGCTTACTACTTCTCGTGAATGCATTGCAACCTCGCTTCCACATGGGACACCCATCGAAATCAACTGCCATATCCGAATTTCCTTTCGGTTCTCTCGTCTGCAGAGCACGGGTTTGCAGTGCGCCAAATCGGTACGGGAAATGCTTGGAAATCGCATCCTGGGCGAGCCAAAATCGACAAATTTTCCCCGCTCGCGCCTTCGGCGCTCGGGGCTCGGGCCTTCGGCCTCTCGCTATTCCGGTTCCGTAACCCACTGCCGTTCCCATGCCTGATTTGTACAGAGTTATGTATTCCAGAATAGTAGAACGACTTTAATATGGTCAGTTATTGGCTTCTTTCATTCCTTTCAATTTGTCGTCATTTTATACAACCAAGTACATGTATTTTATATGTTACTGCTGGGTTGTCGATAAAAATTGTTGACTGTGTATTCTAAATATTTTGCTGCATTATTCTGTATATATCTTTAAAGCTAGCAGCACACGTCACCACTTTCATTCTCATACACGCAGTTTTCATGGTCGCTACGAAAATGGCCAAGTGTGCTTTGGCCAGCAACGACCACTCACCACGGAAATTCTGTGGCAACCACGAGAACTGGTTTGATTTCTCATCACGAAAACTGCTCGTACTGAAGTCCTTACCAGCTGTGGTAATGTGTGCACCATCAGCAGCACACGAGACCACTGAGTGGTGACGTCTGTTGTAAACCGGCAACCGCCACAAAAATTGCCAACCACGAAAATTGCCTGTACGAGCAACATAAGCGGTGACGTGTGCTGCTAGATTTAGGAGAACGAAGGTCCAGTATGCTATTAACATGTTTTGCACTTGGAGTCACGAAATGCTCCGGTTTTAAATAATATACATGTAAACTCACGGTTTGGTGTACTTTATGTTAAAAAATTACAAACTATCACTTTCTTCCTAAGATGTATAGGCCTAAATGCACATATGTATCCAGTTAAGTAGAATTATGAAAATTCATGAAAGATTGTCAGAACTGACATGACTGATTACATGTACCTGTACCTCAGCATGTAGCTATATCTGCTTTGTTCGTACTTACTCTTTAGTGCATCTTCATTGGTTAACTTGTAAACTTGACACATCTCACACCAAAATCGCAGTTGTGAGGTCACAGAGGTCTGGCATTCCCGCCTCTTGCAGGGTTCTTCCCCCATAAAAAAGTCATAAAAATATGAAAGAAAATAAGGCCTAAAAAGTCATGAAATTTTTTGAAAAGTGTGAAAGTCATTAAAAAGTCATAAAATATCCTCAAATGCTGGGAAATGGCGTAAAAGCATTCTTAATATTTTCTAAAATTTTCCCGGGGGAATCGAAGTCCTGACATAACGCATTTGAAATGATAATGTTGGAGGAGCTAGATCCCAGTGGAAAAGGCAGGTCTCTGTGACGTTGCAACTGGCGATGCAGGGGTCCGGCTTCTCCTGTTGGTGATGGTCGGCATTGCTGACCACACAGCAGGCTGTTGATATCTTCGAATCGAAGTCCTGACCCTGACGCTTTTGATATAATGTTGGAGGAGCTAGATCCCAGTGGCAAAGACAGGTCTCTGTCACCTTACAACTGCGACTTTGGTGAACATGTTCATGGATATTTTTTAACTGTAAATGTACATAGAAGTGTATTACCATTTGTGTTTCATAATTTGGTCTCTTTCTCTGTATATTACTGAATTTCCATCTGTGCTTGCACTCTGTTCTCTGAAGGTCTGCGTCCAGTGGAGCATTTTATGTCGCATGTTGCTTTACAATTTTCAGACTATTCAACTGAAAAATGTTCATTCCGCTATGAAAATCGAAAAATGTTGCATGAAATGCTCATGTTGACCCAGGCCTTCGAAATTTCTTGACCTAGGTTCTTTGTTACTGACATTTGAAATGAGGAGAAATTTTGCAATCTTTGAATGGAATTGAGGTACTAGTTGATCAAACTTGAATCTTGCTTGACGTGAAGGCAATTTTTCTTGTGCAAATGCTCATGAAATGCATTTTACTGACGCTTTAGATGTTCAGAGTACTGCACCAGTGTGCATGTACTTGTACCGGTACTTGAAGTGTTAAATAAACATGTGTAGTTGCAGAAATTCCTGCGTTGTCATTTTCTGTTACTTATGTGGTTGTACTTATGATAACAAACTCGAGTCCATGCAGCTGCAGCATCAACATCATTTATCGTGAGGCGGTCTAGGAAACCCGTCGGATGTCACATTTGAGGAAAGTGTTAATGGCCTTTGGTGAACCCACACATTTCAATAGCTGAAATGTACTTCGTAACAGGTAAACAGTAGCAGATCAATGCACAGGCAATCTGACAGCCCTTGTTGATCATACGGTGACATCCGACGGGTTTTCCTAGATTGCTAGGTGTATACAAGGTAATTAGGACCGAGCCCAAAACAAACCCAATACTGGTAACCATTAATTCTCAAATTAGCAGATTGCGCACTTCCACCAAAATTGCAACCACAATGTCGATCTGAAACAAGGTGACGTGACACAGTCCATTGGTTGACTCTGACATGTCTTCGAAGTCGCTCTGGGGTTGTGTGCATCATGTCATTCAGCTTCAGATCGAGGTTGTGGTTGAGATTATTTCGGTGGAAATGGGCAGATCTTTGTCATTTACGTCCATTTGAGAATGGTCTATACATGTACATACCCCGCATGTGTATTGTAAGGCAGGAGGAAACCAGAGGAACCAGAGAAAATCGGCGCTGCCAGCGAGAGTTGCCTTCACTGTCATTTGATTGGCTCCCGTCTTTGCCACCCCACTCCCGTCCCGCAGCACTGACTGGGTGTACCAGACTAGACAGGCACTCAGTCGCCGCTTGCTGGGCAGACGTGATAACCACTCGGCTATCAGGGACCCTCGGTGGGGAGACCGAGGGTCTGGCTGTGCGAGACTAGTACCAGACATCTCTAATGAAACAACAGAAGATGAAATTACTGAGATTTGTGAATATATTTCAACTTGAATTTATTGGTCCTGGTCTATTTGTATTTACAGGAATAAATAATTACAATATACAATGAGACAGTTAAACTATCAATTTAGCATTCAATGTTATTTACATGAACCAGTAGTCACCCTGATCGCATTTAAGGCATGGAAACAACACAATGGGTCATATTTTAGAACGTTCCTTAAAGCGAATCGACAGCGAAAAAATTTGATTTAGAAATAGAATTTGAAAGGGGACGAATTTTCAGGAAAAAATGTAAACAAACTTCTCCAGAATGTCAACAAAGAAATTTTCGTGCATTCTGATTGGCTGAATTTTGTGTTTACAAACACCAGCCAAATGTAAACAAAATCCACTGTCGATTCGCTTTAATGTTGAGGTCGACCTTGATTTAAGGTCGTGGACCTTAATGTTAATGAGCGTTCTAAAATACGGCCCATGGATTTATTCCTTGTACAACCCTCACTACAAGAGTCTAGACTGGCCAGATTTTAACAACATTCAGATATCCAGTGGCAGGATGCCTGCCAGTTTTGGACATGGTCCAGGGGCGGATCCAGGATTTTGGTAAAGAGGGGCACCCTGTGCTAGGAACATTGGAATTTGCGCCCAATTCCAGAATTTCCGGTCGATTTTACAGATTTGTTGGCAAAAAGGGGAGGCACGCGCCCCCTCTGGATCTGCGGTCAGGGGGAAGAATGTACCAGTTACTCAAATTATCTCTTCTGCTTCCATTCCAGGATTGAGCAGACAGTATCTTCTGTTAAAGTTTTCTAAAAGCCTTGAAAATGAATTGGAACAAATTTGAAGAAACATTCTTCAGATGGTTGATAGGAACAACATTTCTTCAAATATTTTTCAATCAATACCATAGGATGTGAGAAAACTTTGACCTTGGAGGAATTATACTAGTATAATTCCTCCAAGCTTTGACAGAAGATGCCGTCTGCTGGACTCTGGGGCCAGATCATTTTGAACAACTTTTGAATCATGTCGGTGACCACAGGGTTTTTATTTAAATGTACATGTACTACATTAGGCTAAGTATCCATAGGCTGTTCCCTCGTGGCATGTTCCCTTGTTCCGTGGACCCGAGCCGTTAGGACAATGAGACCTGGCCTTGTGCCCTATGGGAATGCCACGCCACAAGCAGCGTGTTTGATTACCGGTACTTCCACTAGCCAGGCACTAGCGCTTTCTCAGACATGCGCATTGGAGGCCAATAAAAGAACGCTGTCGTATTAGACACGAGTAAAGTGTCATGGCGGATGCGCTCGGATTGGCTGATTGTCTGCCATGACACTTTGCTCGTATCTAACACAACAGCATTTTATTTCTTTTGCACGCCGATGTATGGATCGATGTATGCGAGGGCTGTGTGCATCTACATTCGGAAGTGACATCATGCTCTGCATACTGGGATACTTTCCGAAGTAACCGGCTCAGGGGGAGGTTTAGTAGCGCCTGGTGCGACAGGCCCGACTTGGCGAACTTCCGGTAAAATAAAACGCTGTCGTGCCAGGCCGGTGTAGGCGCGAGTAAGTTTTCGAACATGCTGAAGGTCACAAGTAAACAGGGAACACGGAAACCTGCCACAAGGGAACAGCCCATGCATACACGGCCTTATAGGGTCTCCTCCACCCACTAGTGGTATTTTCAAATTGTTTTCCAAAGAAATATCAACAAGTCCCCTAATCAAAAACAGAAAGCACAGGTACTGTGACCGCCAATAAAACAAGAAATCACAACCAAGGACAGTTAGCACCAAACTAAGAGATACATACATGTAGAACACCAGCACTATGGAAAAGTTTTCCATATGGTGCGACAACACAGCAAAAAACAGAAACATGTACACGTACAAACGAAAATGTGACCCGCTCTAGCAAAACCAGATGTATGTCGCTCCTACCTTGGCAGGTTGAGACCAAATGTTTGTCACTTTCAGTATAGACAAATCCCAAATACCCAGATTTGCGCACTTCCGCCGAAATCGTAAACAGAACCACGACCTGAAACCAGTTGACGTGACGCAATCCATGATTCAGCAATGGTCGACTCTGACGCAACGTCGTCGAACTCACTGTCGTCACATGGTCGTGGGGTTGTCTGCGTCACGTCATTCAGTTTCAGACCGAGGTTCTGTTCACGATTTCGGCGGAAGTGCGCAGATCTTTCTCGTTTTCGGCAATTTGGGATTTGTCTTTGTCTGCCTATTATGAAATGTAAAAGAATCTACTAGTATTTCTTCCATTCTCTCCTGGTGTCATCTTAGTTCGTTGAGGCAACATGCGTCTGCTTTTGCTAGAGCGGGCCACAAAATGATCTGGTGATAGTCCGATTTGCAATAACGGAAGGCAACTTTCCATGTGAGAGTTTTCATACAAGTTGGCTCTCTATAGCTACGTCTACACGAGAGACTAATTTGTCTCGGGTCAACTTTGTCTCGAGACAAAGTAACCCGAGACAAGTAACGGAGCGTCTACACGGATGCATGACGTGACGGTGTTTTCAACACTACGCGCCATGTGACGTCCATTCCATTACGTCATTCATGCCGTATCTATCAATGCACACATTGATAAATACGGAACCAATATAGGCCTTTGTCCCGAGACAGACAGGCGAGCGCGTCTACACGACAACTGTCTCGAGACAAGGCCCCGTGTAGACGGTTAACTGGAGCTAAAATGCTCCGTGTAGACGTAGCTTATGGGTGACACCACTGCAGAAAGCTATGGGTAGTTGTTTATGTCACTGGTCTCAGCACCTGGTAGAAACCAATATGGGTCAATGAGGAACCGGAGGAACTAGTCTGTGACGTGGCGCTGATGAACAACTCAGTTAAAACTATGACGTCGAAAGTCAAGCCAACGTTATGTGCCATTTAATCGTGAAACTACACCCTACTTCTAGCCCTAATTTTTCCTGAAGTAATCCATTGAATTTCGAATTTTACACGTTCATCATCAAGTAAAGGACTGACTCAATATATCTGAATGTTTTCAAACGGAAATTCAAGCTACATGTAAAGTGCTTTTCAGAATGTCCAGTCATTTTTGCACTCATTTTACCTTGCAATGGAACCTAACCACAAACCACAAATTGACCAGCTACGTGTGCACGCCGATAAACGGTTGACAAACTTCTAATAGGGTTCAGGTCTATTACTCTGATTCAAGATAATCATGCAATCATGCACAGGTAACTGGCCCATTTGTGGTTTGTGGTTAGGTTCCATTGCAAGGTAAAATGAGTGCAAAAATGACTGGACATTCTGAAAAGCACTTTAGAACGTGTTGAATTTCATCGATGAAATCGACTATTTTAGCGTAAACAGACTGAAGAGCAACGTCATTGTTTCTGAAAGACGTATCACACATAACGTCACGAACGATGCGTGATGTGAGTGACGTTTTCAACGTCGCAACGCGTGCGCTTTTGTGTTAAAACTGAGTTGTTCTCCAGCGCCTCCTTTGGGCACCCCGGTTCCCCATTGTCCATTGCGAGCCTAGTTGCAAGACAAAGCTATCATGCGGACAGGCAATATAAAACTCAACAGCTCCCAGGTATGAGCAGACGGTATCTTCTGTTGAATGTTTTCTAAAACTGTCGGAAATGAATTGAAAAAAATTTGAAGAAACATTCTTCAGATGGTTCACAGGAACAACATTTCTTCAAATATTTTTCAATCAATACCATAGGATGTGAAAAAACTTTGACAGAAGATGCCGTCTGCTGGACTCCAGGGGCAGATGAGTTCATGGAACTTCTTTATTAAGGACACCTTTGGGACTGACAA
This sequence comes from Notospermus geniculatus, assembly GCA_002633025.1. Lineage (NCBI taxonomy): Eukaryota > Metazoa > Nemertea > Pilidiophora > Heteronemertea > Lineidae > Notospermus > Notospermus geniculatus. The sequence goes on from NMRB01001217.1 coordinate 193,265, forward strand.
ATGCTGTCCTTCTTCCAGAATAGAGGCTTTGCAATGACGTCGTCCTGGCGGCCATTCTGGAGGACACAGGGTGCAGAGGTGTGAGCCGACCGTGACGTGACTTGCGTGAAGTTTCCATGCCATTGTTTGACGTAACGTCATTGGGGCATGCACGGCTCATTTCGCTGCGCCTCTGCAGCATGTGTACTCCAGCATGGCGGCTTGTGACGTCATGCAAAGCCTTATTGCCCGGATTATAGAGGTCAATGTACCGGTACGTACATGTAAATACATACATCATAGAAGAGTCAATTTTTTAGCTGCTCGACTAGAATTGATTATTTCGGAAAACCCTACTTGTAACAGACTCTCAAAATGGAGGCCATTGACGTGAATAACTAAATGCGTTGATCCTACACATTTATTAGGCTAAGAAGGCACGAATTGTCACGTCCCACTTGTGAGGTCCTCAGCCCCCTCC
>NMRB01001217.1:193731-212338 GCA_002633025.1 Notospermus geniculatus
CCCCCCCCCCCCCCCCCCCCCCGGCTTTGTCATACCAAGGGAGGTGAGGGCAATATCGCTAGCAATTTGGGCCTGTATTCCCCAAAGCTTGCCAGCTTAAGTTGGGCGTACATCGCACTTGCGACTGGAGACAACTAGTCGCCACTGAGCTACTGGTGACTGGGAGGATCTAGCTGGAACTGGAGGTGACTGATCAGTCGCCAGAAACGGTCGATGTACCGGTACGCACCCTTACGACTCACTGGAACTGAGATTTCGCAACTTTCTAACGACTAGTTTACCCAGTTTCGTTCAGTTGCTGCGATGTACGCGGTCAGGACATGACGACTGATTGAGTTGCTTGGTTTGCGATGTGTGCGCAGCACGTACATCACCAGCGACTGATCAGGACCCATGTACCCGAAGCGTCGTTACGTTAACGATGTCGTTATGCTATGCATTTTTCCAGTTTTAATGACATCGTTAACCTAACGACGGCTTCGGGAACATGGGCCCAGATCAGTTGCAAGTGCAATGTACATTGGCCTGTACAAACTTGGCACTTTAGCAAGTTATTATCAGGCCTAGCAAGGTTTTATGAAATAGGCCCTCACCGCCACCAATCTCCTCGCCAACCACCGCAGACTAGGCGATATCGGTTTTGGTACTGTTTGATATTGGTCGATCATTACTGACGAGAAGCTTTAAGCATCTGACGTCAAGATTTAAACATCTGACCTCAAGACTTAAGCATCTGACGTCAAGACTTAAGCATCTGACGTCAAGACTTAAGCATCTGACGTCAAGATTTAAGCATCTGACGTCAAGATTTAAGCATCTGACGTCAACACTCAATTTTACTCACTGGCAATCAGATCACACTGGAGAGCCAGGGATAATTAAGATGCAAAATTAATTACAGGCGAGAAGCAGCAAAATCTGATATTGAGATTACAGCAATCGAATACAGTTAACTATAAATTTGTCAAGTTGACTTGAAGTATAAGGAAATAATTGCTAAATTAAGACGTGTGGAGTTACGGTTGTGTACTATGACTTGTGGCCTTTGAGCTGCAGTTGTATTGTTCGGTTTTCTTGTGAAAGCCGGGCTATCTCAGCACCAAGAGTCTCGAGGTTTTCCTGAAATGATAAAATTTTTTTGTAAGTCAGTCAACGTAGTTTCCTAGTTAAACGTGCTAAGCTATCCTGAAACCTTTCAGTAGAACTCAGATGAGCTGCTCATTCAGTGCTACAATCTGAGCATTTCCAACTGTATGCACCCACCTGGGTGGAGTGATGCCAGGTCGGCAAAAAGACCTCCCCGGAGTCTCACGCCGATAATGGGATTCGAACCAGGGACCTCATGACGGCCAGCCACTAGACTTGAGGAGCCCAGTGGTGTAGTGGTTCGGGTCTCCGACTAGCGGTCAGAAGGTCCCGGGTTCGAATCCCACTGGGCGTGAGACTTGGGTAAGTCTCCTTACCTCACTGGCCTCTCTCCACCCACGTACATAAATGGGTACCGGTCGGAAATGTTCGGATTGTAGCGCTGAATGAGCAGCTCATCTGAGTTCTACTGAAAGGTTTCAGGACAGACTGGGGTTAAAGTGTAAAGTCTGATGAGAACCTCTACCGTAGTTGATATCAGACTATAAACCCAAAGTTTAACTTTAACTTTCGACCACTGCAGCTCCTTGGCATCTTAAGAGACACACAGACAGACAGACAGACAAACTTTGATCTGCACCGTTTCCACTTACTTTAAGCGTGATGTTTTTCAGCAAAGTGTCCTCTAACACAGCCTGTAGCTTTCTGTTAATCTCCAATGAAAGGTCCATTGTCATGCTGCCATCAACTGGCTGCGAGCTGTACACCGACGCCATTATCCCGCCTTTTTTCGAAAGCTGAGCCTGGAAAAAGAATTCAATGCAATGAAAAAACACACATGAATCAAACTCTGCAAAGCGATGTGACAGAATTCTACACTGTGATGTTTTTGACTTATTTCTAGGACGAGAACAGCCCACTTGGTTTGGTTGCATCTACATGCAGATGGTCTCTTCAAAACTTGTACTGTGGACTAGAATTTCAGCTAAAGGGCACAATACATCGCTTTTTCCCCAGAGATTGAAAATGACCTGCCGTTTTTCAGGTACACTTACACATTTACCGTGCCATGCTCCTAAAAGGGGCGCCACTGTGCCCTTTTAACCCCCTTGGGCGCCATGCCCAAGGGGTTAAAAAGTCCCCCCCCCCCAGACCCTCTGTCATGGTCTCTTTTGGTCATATCACCTTAGAAACTGGCTTAAATTGGCTGTTGGCTGGAGTTATAGGGACCTTCTTAACTGACAAGCTTCTCAAATTCCGTTAGTAGAAATATCGTGATTGAAAAGTGCCCTTTTCTTGGTTGAAGTGCCCTTTTCACAAAGTGCCCTTCTGAAATCCTAGATATAACACTGATTAAGGGGTCTGTGACAGAAGAATTTGACTGTGTGGCCCGGGTTGAACTGTGACATGAAAGTGACCTGACTCACTACATGAACAGTCAGTGAGATACATGTACAAACACTCAAAACACAAGACAAAACAATGTATTATGTAAATAATTTGTTAAAAGTAGGGATGTGACTGTGAATTTAAACTCATCTGCCCCCAGGTTTGAGCAGACGGTATCTTCTGCCGAAGTTTTCAAAAATCCTTGGAAATGAATTGGAAAGAATTTGAAGAAAGATTCTTCAGATGGTTGATAGGAACAACATTTCTTCAAATATTTTTCAATTTGTATCATGGGATCTGAGAAAACTTTGACAGAAGATGCCATCTGCTGGACTCTGGGGTGCCCCCGGGTTTGAGCAGACAGTATCTTCTGTTGAAGTTTTCTAAAATCCTTGGGAATGAATTGGAAAAATTTTGAAGAAATATTCTTCCGATGGTTCACAGGAACAACATTTCTTCAAATATTTTTCAATCAATACCATAGGATGTGAGAAAACATTGACAGAAGATGCCGTCTGCTGGACAGAAGATGCCGTCTGCTGGATCTGGCAGAAGATGAGTTAACGGAAGAGAAAGTAAACATGACAAAAATAACAATTTAAAGAGCAAGATTTAAACAGAGTTATCTAAACATGTGCTAAATATCAAATTAAGTGGATGTACCGCCCTAAGAAGTCGTAATATTGGCTACCGGTACCAAGAATACATAAGTACCAAGAATGTACAACTCCAAATATGTGCCAAAAGTGAGTTTACTAATTTGCCTCTTGTGACCATGTAACTGAAGGGATCTTAATTTTTGAAGGATTATTGTGTAGGGAAGATCATCACGAACAAAATGACACCTCCCGCAGTTGTATGCACTCAGAAATAACCGATCTACAGAGTAGTTTTGAATGGACCATATTTTCGACAAATTGATATCGTACTTGATCTCTGGGTCGGGCACTCTGACCTAAACAACAAATCCATGGTTTCACCAAAATCAAAAAAAATTGTATGCCAGTAATATGCCTGTAACTTTACATAAGAATATTGACGTTATTCTAAATCATACAATTCAGTCAACAACCCTTAAATCTAAACATTGGTTATTTAATTAGAAGGCCTATAATTACCGTACGCCCTCTATTATCAGAAAAAGTAACTTAATGCCCACCCTTTTGATTGATTACTGAGTTGTACATTCTTGGTACTCATATATTCTTGCCGGTACTTAAATTCTTTTGAACTGACTTGAAAGAAATTCTCAAAAATAGCTAAACTTCAACTGAATTTGTCACTACATGAACTAAATAAATTGTAACTACAACATAAATCTGTATTTAATCTAACTATACCTTAACATGTTTCCTATGAGACGGCTTTTATATGAAATTTGAAAATTGTTACTTTTTAAAGTTTCAGCAACAGTCAGTTTCTGGTCAAAAATTTCCACCATAAACTCAACACGATTTTCATGAGCTTCCGAGTCTAAAACTGGAGATTATTGCCAACACAGTTTGAAACAGCAAAGAATAACTTTTATATTCCCTGATCAACTAAGATTTATAAATTGTGACCTCAACGCTGAGGTGTCCCCATAGACCTTTCCAACAACAATGGTGGCCTACTAGTTCTCCCACATGACGTCGTGGCCATTCATTGTCCAAGCATGATATAACACTACCAAACGCATCCTCTCAGACAATTATTTTACCAAAACTTTTGTGCCATGGCCCGCTTGACCAGGTTAGCGTGCCGGCAGCCATTGAATTGTATTGAGCTTCTGACATCAAATGCTGAGAACTGTTGAACGCCATCTTTGTCGGAAATGTCTATTTAGGTCAACGCCCTCCACTAGTTCCACCATTCTGGCCTTAAATATTGTTACAGTATGTCCTGACCATGTACATCGCAGCGACTGAAACTTGCTACAAACTAGTCGCTAGAAAGTTGAACATGTGCAACTCGTGGCGACTGACAAAATCTCAGTTCCAGGGAGTTGCCATCTTCGATAATCGAAGGCTGATCTGCTTACCACTGCGTTATATCGCACATCACCCTTCGAGAAATAGACCGGTCTGCGGCGAATCCGCTGCCTCTCGAAGAGGAGACCAATCAGAACCAGTGTTGTAAAATTTGAATCGTGGTACAAATGGTGGCAGCCGAAGACCCGATATAAAGTGCAATATGATTGGTCGATCGGTAAAGTTGGCCTCGTGCCAAGATACGCCGCAGACAGGTCTATTTCTCGAAGGGTGATGTGCGATGTTACGCAGTGGCGAGCAGATCGGCCTTCGATTATCGAAGATGGGGAGTCGCAAGGGTGCGTACATCGACCGTTTCTTGCCACTGATCAGTCGCCTCCAGTTCCAGCTAGATCCTCCCAGTCGCCAGGTAGCACAGTGGCGACTAGTTGTATCCAGTCGCGATGTAGGCCTGGCTTGAGGGCTCATAAAGCTACTAAATGACAAAGATTCCCTTCAACATGATAACAATAGCCATTACACGTTGTTGCAAACTGATGACTTTGTAAACTCACCTTTATATTATCCATGGACTCTGGGGCAAGAGCTCCTGCTTCTTCGCGAAGGATGTAATTTTGTATAATTCTGTAAAAATAAACCGTGAAGAGATCACTGAGTGCAGGTTTGAACAGACACCTTGGGCCGTATTCAAAAAGGGTGTTTAAAGGGACTCTAGAGGGAACCGGCTATTAGGCTACTATGAGTACCATTTATCTTCAACCAGCCGGCGCCACTGGTCAAGCAGGTCCAGGGCAGAATCGCGGGAAATTCTATATATAGCTCTGGGGAACCCATGATGATGTCACGTCAGCCATGGAATTCCGAGCGTTAAAAATAGACACACCTCATGGAAAAGCTCCANTATTGCCCTTCATTCATCCCTCCAAGTTTCAGAAACATAACTTGACAGGGATCCCAAATGGGGAATTTGATCTTAAACCCCCATGACCTTTGATATATTTTCACTGGGGATGAAGCAAACCGAAATATTTGGGTGTGGTTATGTTGTCGGTTGAGTACTTTTTCTAAAAAAACGTCATTCGTTGTAACCACTTTCGAAGTGCCGCTCTATTAGGTCACGTGCCAGTAATTGACCAATCAGCGCGGGGTTACATGGTAAAAGTAGTACTTAAAACTAGAAATTGACTTACCAGTCAATTTGAAGACCGCCCTTGGAAATTGGGAGCTAGTTGACTGATCGAGAATTACCGAGCAGCAATGTAGAAAGCTCGGTTGACGGGCGAGGCAATAGACAGGATGAAGGTGTCATAGACTTCTAACATTAGAATTAGAAAGTTCAATAGAAGATGCACATTTTTATTATTGAAAGCCAGAAAGGCATGTTTTATTTTGTTCATAATCAACCTGCGGTTACATGTATAGGTCATCTAACATACATGTTGTGACATAACTCCTGGGTGCTCCTGTATCCCATCATGACTGATGTTGACTGCAAGTACACTAGTGATTGCAATACCAAACTGGAAGCTGGTGCAGTCGAAGAAGATTTAGGTTGCGAACAATGTTTGAAGGTGATGTCTGCATTGCCCAGTGTCAAGGATGGTGGTGCTAGATACATATGACATGGTACCAGTAGCTATCACAAATCACATTCATTGTCATTGACACCTTTCATTGTGTTCTGTGATTTGAAATACCGTATTACATAAATCTTCTTGCATGAAGCTGTGATTATGGTATGATTGTGACAGTCTCTCATGTCTTGCTTCTTTCGCAAATTACTTTCTGACAGCATCAAGTCCTAGGAAGTTAAAGGGCCTCTAGAGGCAGCTCGCCATTAGGCTACTATCAGTACCGGTTCTTCGGCCAGGCGGCGCCACTTTAATGTAATAACCACTGGTACGAGGTATTCAACCTGGGTTTTCCCCGTGGTTTTCCCCTGCCATGCTGGCTGCCTCTAGAGGCCCTTTAATATCAAGATGGATCTTTTGGTGCATTTGTTTTAGGAAACTTTGGTTATTTGCATCCTGTAACGAGAAAAGGAAGATGGTTTTGAGTACGAGGTAATAAGCATCCAGTAATTTAGCATATGACTTGATTGTTGACACCAGAAAAAGACCACAGTGATGCATTGATAGCATAGCAGTGTACATCATGCACAGACACAGCTCTTCTAAATGCTCTGTCTAGGCCTAGTCTCAGACTCAGTATGACACTAGGCTACCCTAAAGGCCTAGCTACAGTGATGATGGTGATGAGCGACGATGATAGGGGCCTACCATGCACACAGACCACAGCCACAGGCACAGTGACCGGTGACAGTGACAGACAGCATTCATGGCATGATCATAATGACATTGCATCACACTCACAGCGTGCATGCACTGCAGTGCAGTGTCAGCATGGTCAGTGAGCAGACACACGGCAGCGACGGCGGATTCACGGCTGGCCACAAAAAATCACGCTGAATATACGAACAAACATCACTTTCTATGGTTGACATCTTATGGAATTTGACACCAACAGTGTTACTTACCATAAAACAAAAAATACCCGCACAGATGTGCTTTATTTATTTATTTAAAAGTCTGAAGTGAACTCGCCGGTTTGCGGAAGAGATGTGCGAGTACCAATGCGCATGCTCTGTAGGTCTCACTTACCAGTCAGAACGTCTCGCTTCTGCCACTCTTCAATCCCACAAGGCTAGGCGGTACGGCGTACCGTGTGTTGGGTTACTGCACTTGTCCGGCGAAACTGTGTGACCTGGGTGTTGGAGAGTGGCCAATTCTCCACGGCGTTCTGTTCAGACGCAGCGCTGTGTGGAGGTTGGAATAGGCGAATATGATATATAGATAAAACTACAAATTTCACCCAAATTTCGCACTACTAGTATTTGTGCACGGATGACCCCAAGAATCAATAGGATTCTGTGTAATATGCTCATCTACCATTTCTAAAAATTTTACCGCGATACATGGCGTTTTTCGTTAGTTATCGTGGGGACACCGCAGATTGGATGGAGAGATCCAGAGAGAGAGAGAGAGAAATTCAGTAAAAACAAGGAAGACCGCCCCATTGATGGGGGCGGTCTTAAAAACGTGTTCCTCCACTCGTTATATGTCAATAAGGGGTAAAACGTCCTCAAATATTCATTCCGACATATAAATAATTTTTTAAACAATTAATTTTCAGTTTTCAGAAAGTTTCATTTTAATCACACCATTGGATCTACTTTTGGCTAGCCCATTGTATTACTACTCCCATATCCAGTGGCACCATTGAAAGAAGGTAGGAAAATAGCGCCCCCTAACTTCGATACCCCCAAACCCTGAAATTATCACGGTCAACCCACAACGAAAATTTTACAGAATGAAGGGTTAGTTTAGAACTTTATTATGTCCAAAGCGTTCGTTCCAACGAAACTCTGGGGCAAAGTTATGAGCGCGGACATTCAGTCCATTTCAATGGTAAATGCATTGGCTTTTCATTACAGGTACGTGACCGTCGGACCACCTGTGACGTCAGCAGCTTCGCTATCTGGCCGCTGCGCGGCGTTCCGGGTCCTGTGCGTCTAGGGGTATATATGTACCAAGTTTCAGATCAATAGCCCCAGCGGTTACAAAACGTGCCCTGCTAGCGGACGACGACGACGGACGCTGCACCATTTTAAGAGCTCACGGGTGAGCTAAAAATCACATTTTACAACATCCACAGAGCAATTCCCCGGCAAATCCGTCAGTATATTGCTACCTAATGTACCCATCTAACGTTCGCAGCCACTAAAAACGTGAACCAACCGCCCGGTATTCCATCTGAACATTAGGTTCATATCTCGTACGAGTCCAATTCTATTGACTGACCCGTTAAAAGTCTTTGGCTAGCTTCGCTGTTCGCCGCTACGCGGCGCTTTGGCCCTTGCGTCCAGATCTGTCCTGCTAAAAATGTGGGCACATCATCTGTTCAGTGGTCATGTTAAATGCCGGTGTTACAGGGATGATAGTCCCCTTGCAAGCTAAGTCCGGGCCCTATTTTACTGCCTGATAACCCGCAGTTTCCTTTTTGAAGTGAATCACTGACCCTCACCTTTAAGTAAAGCCATGTAGACGTAGATCTAACGGTTGCGACTGGAGACAAATGTACCGATCGGGAGGATCCAGCTGGAATTGGAGGCGACTGATCAGTCGCCAGAAACGGTCGATCTACGCACTCTTGTATGCTTGCAACTCGCTGGAACTGAGATTTTGCCAGTCGCCGCCAGTTGCACATGTTCAGCTTTCTAGCGCTTGCTGCAGCTTCGTTCAGTCGCGGCGATGTACGCGGGCTTGCGACTGATCAGTGCCATTTTTATGAACAAAACTGAGTCGCAACGCCCCGGATGTTACCTGAGTTGCTGCCAGTAGTCGCAAGTCCGATATACGCGATCAGAACATGGCGATTGACCACTGACTGGATCCTCCTGGTTTTGAGTTGCTGAGTTTGCGATGTGCGCGCAACGAGTACATCACCGGCGACTGATCAGGACCCATGTTCCCGAAGCCGTCGTTAGGTTAACGAGGTCGTTACGCTATGCATTTTCCCAGTTTTAACGACATCGTTAACGATGGCTTCGGGAACATGGCAGTTGCTTCCAGTCGCAAGTGCGATGTACGCCTGGCTGCTTTACATCCCTAGGACGGTAATCCAGGTGTAACGTTTTTCAGTGTGGCCACACTGGGAACAGACTTACATTGTCAAGTCGCGGCCTATTCCGTCAGTATATTGTAATGTCACACTGGCAGACGGGCAACACTGAGAAATGTTGGCCTACACCGGTTTGCATTTTCCAGAACATAATACAGTGCCTGCCATTTCTAGTTCTGATGACGGAGTTGCTTCATATTTTGCAGACGTCAATTTGATGTAATAACAATTCAATTCTGAAAAGTTGAGCTCTTTAGTCAATGTGGTCTAGATTTTATCGCCTTTCAAAATGTGCTCCAAATGTCCACCTCCTGACTCCGGCGACCGAAAATGTCAATAACACTCCTCCCTTGGAATAGCCCAGATCTTGGCTGTAATTTCTGCCTCACACTCTCTGATTGTCTGCGGGTTCTTGTTTTAGACAATCAGAGACTTGAAGCCTGGAGGATTTTTTCCTCCGCGCTTGAAGCAGAAATTACAGCCAAGATCAGGGCCCTTCCAACATGTCCAAGGTAGGAGTGTGTCCGTGTTTTTGACAACTTCAGGATATTTATATGAGCACATTTTGGAAAGGCGATAAAATCTAGACCACATAGACTTATGAGCTCAAATTTACAGGACTTAATTGCTATCACATCAAATTAATTTGTGTAAAAAAATAAGCAATTCCATCATCAGTTCTAGAAATGACAGGCATTTAATATGGGTTGCAATCATTTTGGGTCACCCTGTATTAGCTGTTATAATTTGGAAAAACGAATATTTTTAAATAAGTCCCAACAGATGAGATGCGTTCTTCATTGCTTTATCTCTGATAGTCACTTTTAAATACCTGCCTTTATCTGAAACATCCGGGCTCCCTTTGAAAATCTTCCATCTTGCTTCTCAAGGCATATCCCTTCTTTCCTGTTAAGTTGGCACAAAGACTTTTGTCCTGTTGACAGAATGTTAAAAGTGGTACAGCCGTGCCGTAGGATGCACATGACACTGCAATATAAAGACGACGGAGAGGGCACTGACCCAAGATCCGGGCTAATCAAAGCCTTGTTCCTGACTAAGTAGAGATAAACCGATCCTGAAGATTGTTCCATTCAGGTATAGATATCATGAATCAAAATAAACAGTTGATTATTGTACGAAATGCAGTGAAAGAAAGTGTATTTTATGTACTCTTGATGACGTTTACACGAAATAGCATCATGCCATCTGAATTCGCCTAAAATGGCTGCGGCCTGTTGAGGCCATCCTGAGAACATCAGGGGTTCTTAGCACTCCGTCCCTTCGTCACCACACGGAGCCAGCGCTAAGAACCCCTGATGTTCTCATGATGTTTGCGGCAGAAGGGGGTCAGTTGGCGTTCATCATCTATCAACTTTGAGATGAATTTTAGTTAAAAGAGCCATCAAAGCTGTTCAGTTATGAACGTCTAGACGCTAATTTACATGTACATGTATGTACATGTACATGTATATGTACACTCCAGCCAGTGTTTTTTGTATACTTTTGGAGAGGTATGCACACTGTGAGCAGCTCAGATACCTGGCACGACACAACTCCTTTTCTGTATGTCAAAAAAGAACATTCCGGGAAAAACTTCAGTATCATGAAAATATAACTGTTTCGAAATTCATGCATCATTTAAATTCTAGATTTTAAAAGTCTTAATTATTTTCACAAAAATGACTGCTAATAATGTATGGAAAATTCTAAGATCTATGGTGGAGAAAGTATTTGAAAATATTTGTACACTTTGATGATATTTGAGATTATCAAAAATCGACAATCGACACATCAGGTGGCAAAATTAATTGGTCACATTCAAATTCCAATAACGTCATGAGTTCGGAATGGACGTCAATGGAAGGGTCGTCAATGAAATTTTGTACACCTTACTACATATGTAGATGGTACTGCCAATTTCATTTATGTTGTCCCGTTTGCCAGATTGAAAAAGAAGAGTTTGGTACAAGTATCTGTAAATTCTGTCGCCGGTCCTCAAAAATTGTAAGCAGTAGTCCTTTGTGCGAGGAAGAATCTAGGTGTGGTCCGATCCGAACTCTCTGATCAAAAGACCCAATCAAAGGTCAGGTGGGGAACCTACCCCCCCCCCCAAATTTAAAGAAATTGGTGCCATACCCCAAAAACTATACAAGGGAGCCAGCCTTCGGAAATGCACTTTGCCGCCCCTGACATCTATACATTCGTACATGAAAGAGCATTTTTCGTCTTGAGATATTGCCGGTCGTTAGAAATTATTATTGTCTGCAGCAGAGTCCCCAGAACAAAATGGTTCGCAATACCTTTTGTCTCAAAATGAAACGGAAAATATTTTGGGCCGAGAGACTGACATCTCGTTCCGAGAGAAAAGTAATATTTCGGGTTGATATACTGACAGTCTCGATCTGAGAGAAAATATTTTGGGCCGAGATCCTGACAGTCTCATTCTGAGATCACTCAACTCAGATTGACATGTCATTGTCTCGGGCCGAAATATTTCCTGTTTCATTTTGAGTCAAAACGTATTTCGAACCGTTTTGTCCGTATAGTGAGATCTGAGTCGCCACTGGAGTTGATTTTTTCTGTGCAGTCCTGGAGACTCTGCTGCAGGAATTTTCTTTCTAACAATGTACCTCACCGAAAGCGTCCGGCAGTTACTATTCGTGACCAAAACAGCACGGCTATATAACGAAACGACATCATGAGAATCACAAAATTCATTGCTACATCAGAAGGAATGGGCCACGCGGCCCTGAAGGATGATTTTGTGGTACAAAATCCAACGAGTGCCTCTTTTCTGTTAACCATGGTGGGCAAAATCACTGGAAAGCTATGCTGAGTTGCAGTATTATATTCATTAATCATATTGCTAATCATATCTGGAGATATACATGTAACCAAAGTGATGATGACAACCATGAGAGCCGCAAAGCTAGGATGTTTTATGTACATGTAGGACTTCCTTAGATATCGTCGTGGACCAATGCACACTTTGAGGAAATCTCAACACAAAACTTTGTCAGAATAGGTCATGTAGGTCGTTGGAAATTTCAGGGAATGAACGACGCTTGACCTACATGTACATGTATTAAAACACTATACCAATCTAACCTCAACAACTGTTGGTGATAGCCCTCTGGACTAATCTGCACAAAAGCAAAACTCACTAAAAATGCTAAACAGCCTGACGTCACACCTCTTTCTTCGGGCTGTCAACCTCCTCTCTGGTGGCATCACCAGAATCCGTCCATTTCTGGTTAATTGCGCCCTTACGTAACATCAGCATTGGGTATCAGACTTGTTTGCTGATTTCTTCGCAAGTGCCTGGACGTGTTCCTAAATGATTTAATTTGTAAAACATTTTTGGAGGTGGAAAGGAAAGGAAATTTTAGGTCATCGTGATTGCTTTCCTCCAGCAAGAACAGGTTTGAACCATTAATAGCGGCCTTTAATTGATATACATGTATAGTTCATCACTGCCCAAAGCCAGAAAACTAATGTCGGCTATTATAGGAGATGAGAGAAATGGATAATACAATCCTCTGCTCACCGTAACCTCATAGCTTGAAACACATTTCGTTTTTCAAGGACAAGGTACTGATTAAATGGAACTTACACGAAAAGTTTTCTAAAAGAATGATTTGAATGTGTCTTTCAGGCATATTGATTGACAGTAAGTAAAAATGTAAAAGCTACAGGTATTGTTGTGTATTCAAATCAATATTAAACTAAAATTTATAATGGAACATAAACACAGAGGCCCGTATTTTAGAATGTTCTTGAACGTATAAAGGCCTGTCTACACCATCAACATATCCCAAACATCCAGCTGCAAAATTTCTAAACAATCTTACATCCGCATTCATGCAACAACGCCAGATGTTTGATCCACTCCAATTGGGCGACAAACCCATCCCGGAGACCCACACCCAAGAGAGATCCTCTTCTTTTCAAAGTCTCTCTTCCTCTCCTTTGCTGCCACTTTCCCCTCTTCAGAAGAAGAAAATCTTCTTCTGTTCCTATTTTTGGTTGTTGTCTTCCATCTCTTATAGGGGCCTATTCAAAATGTGCATGATCAGATGACAGTAGATAGGCATGCTTAACTTTTTACCTCCATATGCGCGATGAGACAGAAGAGGTTGATGCAATCTCGTACCCAGATCTACCTCATCCGAGGATATCTCTGGCAAGGGCTACGACCTGACCAAAATTTCTGGTCAACCGCTGGCAGCGTGCCAAAATGTTTGTTTCACACAATATTTCGTTCTTCGATGACTGAAAAATATCATATATGCCGAAAAGCCATATAATACCCCAAAAATACGAAGTTGTTTGAGTATTAGAGCAATTTCAAACGAATAGTTTAGTTGGGAACATCATGCCGCGGGTGCCAGCTCGGTGTGATTCGCCTCAAAAATTAGTATATCGCGCATGCGCAGTATTCCTGAAGTCATCAGCCCTTTCCAGTGGTGTTGTAAACCCACTGGGGACGAGTTTGAGGTTGATGCTGTTCTTGTTGTTGTTGCCGAATTCAAAACCAGAAAAAAGATTCCACCATTGCCACCGCCTACACTGCCACCTGACGCATTTGAACAGAACTAACCAATGAAATTCGAATACAGTGAGGTTTTAACCGCAGTGAGGAGATTTCAAGGAAATTAATGGAAACCATCCTTGTCACCAAAGTTTTCCTCACTCAGTCCTAGGCCTCCCTGGCCCAACCTAAACACCGAGACCAAATCCCCCGAGACATTGCGAGATTGGGTTTGGGATTTAGTCTAGACTGGTACCCGGTCTTCTGGGCAGCTTGCATTCGAAAACCGGTGAAAGCAAATGATCTAAGCCGGATTCCTGGCTAGTGACGTCATTTTACAAAATTGGGTCAGCTGACATTTTGACAAGATGGCGGCTTCCACAACTTAGGCATGATCTCGTAAATCATGAGTGAATTTCAGAAAAACATAGATTTTTGCTTGAGATCAAAGTTGGCTTTAGCTCAGGTGAATGAAAGAAGGCAAACAGCTTACTGCTGCCTAAAACCCATGCAAGCTGTTGTGGCCACTGGCACAAATGTAGGGTGGAACACTTAAGGGGTCCCTCACATCCAACTCCTACTGTCATGACTGTAAGAAGTCCAGGAACAAGAATATCTCCTATACTGTGGTGCTTTTATTTACAGTGATGGTGTGTGACTGAACACAGCAGTCCATTATGTAACAAAGAGTAGTTTCCAGTAGTGTATACAGTAATGATGCTATAAAGCCTAGATTTTTGTTACTCAATTTTAAGGGGCATGTATAGAGGCCACTGAGTGAAGTACCACAAGTGGGACCCATCGAAAAAGTTCAATATCCGTGAGGTTGACAGCCAGAAGGGCATGGCCATAAGTGTCTATATACATGATACTGTATAATATGACTTATCCGGCCACCACGGCCAATCTGCGAACCACGCGAATTGTTGATTATACACGATCCAGGCCAAGTTATGAAAGGCCTAGTCAGGGTTACACATTGTGAGTTTCTTTTCAACGGCAGACCGCAGTTTTATTCCACAGTAGATTGTTGATAGTGGTCAATTCATTTTGACAAAAGTGAAACTGACCCTCACCGCGGGATGTCCATTACGATGCTCACCGGGCGTAAGACGGTTGCCATTGAACATGTAACACTGACTCGGCCTTTCATAACTTGGCCTGGATCGTGTATAGTCAATAATTCGCGTGGTTCGCAGGTTGGCCGTGGTGGCCGGATAAGTCACATTATACAGTATATGCATGGCTCACTGTACACTGCACACACACACTAATTACACAATCCCCATTGTCTTTACGAGACATTACATCACCTGAGCTTCGGGGCAATCAAACTCCAAGCCACCACCCTTTCCGACTAATCAAGTAACGTAAAACGCAAAAGAATGAATATAGCTGGAGACAACGACCCACGAAAATGTTGAATTTATCGCGGATCGTCCGGAATCATTGGACGTGAAACTTGCAGTAATTTCCAATTTCACAACATAAGAGAGCTGCCATATTGAGTTGCTCGAACTACACGTACTTCCGAGGTTCAACTCGGTCCAGTCGGGTCGCAACCCGAACTCCATAAATTCCTCAGGTATGTACTCTCTTTGACGTCATAAATGTGACCGATATCGTTACTCGGGTTGAATACAGTCCAAACTCGACCACTCACGTGACAGCATTGTGACCAGCAGCAAAAAGTCGTACATTATATTTACATCCCTTAGGCTCCACAACCCATTTGACAACTGTGAAACGCGTTTCAGAGGAGTCTAGATAAGAGATCTAAGATGTTGATATTGCGTAATCCTATTGTTGTCCTTCGCTGCCTGATTTATAACAAAATGGAAAATAGGCTGTTGCCTTATGCAGTTGAACAGAGAATTCTTTGTTATATCAAAAAACTGCTTTAAATTTTCAAATCCGATGAAAATTAACGATTTTACAAAGCTAAATTTGCAGCCTGTTTGGGCCGTAACCATTAGGCTTCCTTTACATTGAAGTTATGCACAAATGTTTTTATAGGAAAGTTGACTTCGATCCGTACGTTTATATCACAGGCATTTCTAGGAGGAACGACGATCTTCTCTTAAGTCACCCGCGGATGCATACTGAGACCTTTGCCTCTTCTTTCTTCATCCGTGGGTGTCAGTTGTGGAACTCCTTGCCCTTGGCAATTAGGCAGTGCAATACTTACGCCACTTTTAAACATGCCGTCACAGATCATTTTAAGGCCAAGCTCCACACGGTGGACACGGGTAACCCCTGTACGCTCGTCAGTCGCTGCCGGCGCCACAACTGCAGACAAGCTTAAATTTTGTCTGTGGGGGTGATACCGGCGGCGAAGGCCGGTCTGCCGGGTTGCCACCGTGTTAGTCATCATCAGTTATTATTACTATCATTATTTTATGAAGTCTTAATTATAATTGCTATTTTTGTTTTATTGGGGTACACGTATATAGGTTTTAAACCTTTGTGTTAACCCTTTTGGGCACCGTTACTTTATTTCATTGTCTTATGTTACATGTACTCTTACTTTTATTTCATTGTCTTATGTTTCTCTCTCTCGTAATTTATTTTATGTATTATTATTTTGGTGCTCAATAAAGTATTATTAAATAAAAGTATACGGTATACGAAAACGCCGGTGAACAATGGTTTCACGGACGTGAATCCTAGGGAAGCCTTTGTTAATCGGTGTTTTCGTATACCGTATACTTCTATGTAACGGGAGCCTTATGCATTCCCCCTTGTCTTGATACACATGATTGCTTAATGTGTAGAGGATTGGAATGACTCACTTATAATCAGAGGGGTGTGAGGTGTAATTAGGTCAGTGGCTCAGATTAACTAGGTGATATTGGTTCACGTGGGCCTATAGTCCCTTTAAGTGACCATTATATTGGGTCCAATTTCAGCTTGTAACGGATTTTTCGGCACTAAAGCATTAGCGTATCTCAAGACAATGAGCTGAGATATGTTAGTTTTTATGCCTAGAAGTGTCCCAGCTATTTATTTTAACGATTATTTCGCGATTAATACGTTTTTTTCGGCATTTTGTGGTTTTCTAGATTTCATAATTAAGAAACGATTTTGGTTGGCTAGAATCCATACGGGGTCACACATTCATCTCGGGCTCCAGGGCGGCCGAGCATGGTTTGTATAATTAGTGTGACCTCGATGTGGCCCCGACGTTGAGAAGCACATGTAGATAGAAATTGTTATCTTTAGCCATGGTGCAAGATGGGGTATACATTAGCGTTTGTTGACTATTACGACGAGCTGTGGATTATCACTCACTCTTTTTGTGCGAGTAGGGCCTACTGAGTTAGGCCTGATTGTTCGATCATGATGGAGAGGGAGTGTTGTTTTGTTTACGTTTTTCAGTCGGCGTTTTGGCCTGAATCGAATGCACTTTGCTTTGACAACTTCATTTGACCTTGGAGTAATTGGGTGAGGTCAAATCTCATAGTTAACGTTGACACCAAGATAACCCCAGGGTAACCATGAAAAAATAGTTAACTTGAACCCCTAACTCGGACTTCAGGCTAACTATTAGTTAACTCTTTAGTTAACTAAAGGTTAACAAATAGTTAACAGTTAGTTAACTCTGAGTACACAAGGTCATCAAACTGCATCGGAGTCAGTCGCATATGTCTTTCTATTGGCTCACCACTGTAAGCAGGGGTCCTCACAAAGTTTTCTGCTCTTCTTGCATGCCTTAAAAGCAAAATCTGATGCATTGGAACAGCAAACTTGGCTGACACTCCTAACTCTAACATTTGACCTCCCCTCCTGTTGACTAAAAGTTAACTGCCAGGCGGTTATCTCCTCATGTACATGAGCTGTAGTACATTTTTCTTAACTCTGTATGATTTCCTGGGGTTATGTTAACTACAGTGTTACTTCATAGTCAAAAAAGTGTCAACATTTAGTTTACTCTTAGTTAACTCGTAGTTAACTATGAGTTGACTCAACTCTCAGGGGGAGGTCAAATTCAAGTGTTATTGCGACTAAAAGTTAACTTTAGGGTTAACTATTAGTTAACTTATTTATTTGACCTCACCCATTGACTGTTCAATGTGTCAGGTTGAGCACTTGAATGTGTTCTCGTATCGAAGGCATTTGTGTTTGTGCGAACATTCTTTATTTCAAACTCTGTCCACGTGAACCTTTTACGCCGCAAGGCTTGTAAGATTATGTAAAATTAGTCAACGTGGGAAGGTGTATTTCTGCAACATATTCTCTAAGGCTCTGTTTACCAAATGTAGAATTCACTGGAAAATGTGTAGTGGGATGCGCAACACAAAATGTGTAGCTGAGCGAGACTAGGTGGAAAATGGCAGCTCCCATGTTTTGTGAAATTAGACATGCAGTGCAAGTTTCACCGGTGATTCTGGACTATCAGAG
The DNA here is from genome assembly GCA_002633025.1 of Notospermus geniculatus. Classification (NCBI taxonomy): domain Eukaryota; kingdom Metazoa; phylum Nemertea; class Pilidiophora; order Heteronemertea; family Lineidae; genus Notospermus; species Notospermus geniculatus. Next base: position 211,789 of record NMRB01001217.1, read on the forward strand.
ATAAAGACAACATTTTCGTGGGTCGTTGTCTCTCATGTCTCTAGCTATATTCATTATGTTGCGTTTTATGTTATTTGATTAGTCGGAAAGGGTGGTGGCTTGGAGTTTGATTGCACCAAAGCTCAGGTGATGTAAAGTCTCGTTAAGACAATGGGGCTTGTGTAATTAGTGTGTGTGTGCAGTGTACAGTGTGCCATGCATGTATAGACACTGATGGCCATGCCCTTCTGGCTGTCAACCTAACGGATATTAAACTTTTTGGATGGGTCCCACTTGTGGTACTTCACTCAGTGGCCTCTATACATGCCCCTTAAGTCAGTCTGGTATTTTCCATTGGGCTCACACCACCCTTTTCTGGAATTCTTCTCTGGTTCCCTCCGGTTTGTCACTGGGTTTTTAGTATGGGTGCTTCGAGTTTTTTGGATAATACTCGGTATGTATCAGTGTTTTCTATCTATAACTTTATTCATGTAATTTAGTACATAATTGTGCATTTGGTGCGAGAAAGGGGCAGACGTGCATAAAACACAAAGATCTTGAGTAGAATAGG
>NMRB01001218.1:18905-30613 GCA_002633025.1 Notospermus geniculatus
GGGGGGGGGGGGGGAGATTACGGAATTGTTGGAAAGAGGTTTACGACCCACGGAGTGTTTTCAATATTTCTACCCGGAATCGTTCCAAGAACACTCACCGGACAAAATTTTTGACCTGTTGAAATCCTGTTATAACGAGGTAAGGCCACTTGCTTAGCGTCCCCTTCCCCACCTTGATTAACGGCCTCTACCCACATTTTAAAAAAATCATTTTGAAAAAAACTTCCGAAAATGCAGGGTCAGATTCTACTTAAATCAATCACCTGGCATGTTGCCGTAACAGAGCCTGGCATGACCATCATCATAAGAATGGTGCCGTCAGTGAAATTAATACACATTTTAGTATGAAGGTACAGTCTTGTTCGTATTAATATCAACACCGATTATCTCAAATATCTCATAAACCATCAAACCAATTTAAATGCGGTTTTCTGCATAAAGTCAGAAATCTTGTTGACTACAACTTGGCATCAATGTTTTTGCACAAGATTCACTTCTTCTGGTGAAAAATCCAGAAACAAAAAAGTTTTTTTTTGGACCTTTTTTCAATGACAGATTACGCAATGAAGAAGTGAATCTTGTGCAAAAACATTGATGCCCAGTTGTAGTCAACAAGATTTCTGACTTTATGCAGCAAACCGCATTTAAATTGGTTTGGTGGTTTATGAGATGTTTGAGATAATCGGTGTTGATATTAATACGAACAAGACTGTACATGCAGTCTTTGACATAAGTTTATCTACACCTGATACCTTGAATATTTCAAATACTACTGGGCCAATTTTAACTCGGTTTGTTCCATATGAAAATACATCTTGTTGGTCATATTTCTGCATCAAAATGTTGGAAAATTTGGAAATATCGTACATGTAATAGCTCATAAGAAAAAAAACTAAAAATCAACATTTTCATTACGTATTTTTTGTGTCTTTTGTTGCAGTTTTGATATAGTTTTGTTGCAGTTTTGAATTCTAAGGATTTGGGGCTTCGTTTCATCAAGATCTGTTGAGTGGTTGCTGAGATATTTGAGGTTTGGTTCTATGAAGAAAAACCTTCTCGTACCCCTCACTTTGCTGTGGAAAAGGACGCTAACCAACTTTTTAAACTGGCCTATTGTTATAAAATCAAATATGAAAACACTACCCTACCTTTATTTTCCGAAGATTCCTGGTATCATCTGAGCACTTGCACCTTTATAGATCGGAAGAACACCTGCGCAAAAATCTTGTTTCCCGTTTTGACTGCAACGCGTCGAAGGTATCGTCTCAACTTAATCAAACCTCCAGGCATGGTCAAATATATACGACACGATAACTGGGTTACTGCCAGCTGATTGTGACAAAACGCACGCGCCCACACTCCAAGCAGATGAATGGGCTTTATTTGCGCATGAGCGGGCGTAGACTGGACTTTGGATGACGCAGTGAGAAGTGAATGAATCCATGTTTATGATAGGAGGGACATTGGTGTGGGCGTTGCATATTAATCAGACACGGGTGTTAAGGTTTGGGTTTATAGTCTGATATAAGGGAGGTTTAGAAATCAAACGATTTAACGTAAACGTTAACGACAACGTTATTTTTGTACCGAAAATGCAATATAAAATCTGGTTAATGTGTAGTATGAAAAATAACGTTGGCGTAAAGTTAACATTTATTGTTTGTTTTCTGAACCTCCCTATTAACAACTCTCATCCGACTTCACACTTGAATCCCGGTCTACATGTACCCTGAAACCTTTCAGTAGAATTCAGATGAGGTGCTCATTAATTCTGCGCTACGATCTGAGCATTTCCGACTGGTACCCATTTATACACCTGGGTGGAGAGAGGCCAGTGAGACCAACAGATCCAAAGTTGCACGCCACAGTGGGATCCGAACCCGGAACCTTCTGACGGCCGCTAGGCGCAAGTCAGAGAGACCCGGACCACTGCCCCACCGTGGTTCCTCCTCCTGGGGTGGCCCATCTCATGTATGTGGCGATCGTCTGGGTACAGCACTTCGTACACACATTCGGAGGCCGATAAGGGGCATCAAAAACTTTCTTCATATCATGGCTGTAACATAACCACATACAGTAGGTGCCATCCTGGCCACTTCCTTTTACCATAGATAATGCAAAGATATTTGATATTTCTTTTCACTTTAATACTGGTTCAATGTACATAATGTATAATCATATTTATTACTTTTGCAAAAATAATCATAACAGTGTGGTCTAAATGAAAGAATGTCATTGATGATAAATCTAGAAGGACAGGATTTGCATACATGTAGTGTGCGATGTGAAACAACGCGCCACAGAATTGCATTCAGTTGGCCGTACGTTACATGTACCTCCTGGAAAATGAATGTAAGGGAGTAAGAAGTAAAAGTGGAAAATAAGAAGTGGGAAATTTTGGAATTTTGCGTTAAATTTTTCAATATCTTAAATTGGGAGAAATTGTTTTCCCATTTTGAGAAATATCGCCCGAAAAATGAGACAAAATGTGTGGCGGTCTAGGAAAAACCGGCGGATGTCGCTGAATGATCGACAAGGGCTGTCAGATTGCCTGTGCATTGATCTGCTACTGTTTACCTGTTACGTAGTACATTTCAGCTATTGAAATGTGCGGGTTCACCAAGGCCATTAACACTTTCCTCAAATGCGCCGGGTTTTCCTAGACCGCCACACAAATGTCATGTCATTTTAAGAACATTTCTCAAAATGGGAAAAAATTTGCTCCCAATTTGAGAAATTGAAAAATTCGCAGAAAATTCCAAAATTTCCCGCTTCTTATTTTCCACTTTTATTTCTTACTCCCTTATGTGTGATAAAATTGTCACGTGTGCAGCGGGCTTTAACTATCTCTTTACAATCCAACTGTATTTTTTCATTAGTTCCCCTCCCTTCACAATCATACAAACACAACCAAGTACACCATAACAAATATCGCGGAGAAAAGTTCAAAACTCTTAATCATAGAGGTAGTTCTCTTTGCACCAGAGTTTGCCGTCGGGCAGGCCTCTTGCCAGCCGAGCTTGTGACCTTTGTTCTGCTCTTTCAACCAATCAATGAGCGGCTTGAAATAATCAATGATGGCGGTCGCGTCCATTTTTTCCGTTGGCCCGTGATGGCCTCCATGGCGTCTTCCCAGGGCTTCGAGGAGCCGAGCGCTAGCATAGCACTGGAAGAAAGAAAAAATTGCTAAAATCAGATTATGGTATAAATGCATGTGCGCGGTCGAATTAGGAAGCCAGCGAGTGGCAACCTCGTCCCCATGGGTTTAGTCCACTCTACAACGACAGTCGAGGTTGCAGAGAGTGTGCTCTACCCCTGCGGACGAGGTTGCCCGAGTGGCTGATCCGAGGTCGGTTTTATCATATAATACACTAAAATATTCATGATTTGGTGATGAACAAGAGGGGAATCCCAAATGGGTTTCCCAAGGGCGATCTGATTATCATAATTGCATGCCAGATCGCCGTCGGAAAACCCCCTCGAGAGGGCGATCTGCATCGGGAATTCCCAGATTCTATAAATCTCCATTTTTTCTGTAGAAATATTATTTGTGTTGGCCTACTTACCCAAGTTTCTCGCCGGCAATTTTGGACTTGTAGATATCACACTTAAAAAGCGGGCCTTTATGATTTGCGGCATCGCACAGAGCTCTATGGAACTGGAACTGTATGACGTAACTAACGAAGTACCTAAAAAGTAAAACGGCTCACTCTGAAACAATCCCACAATAAACATGATAAATAGAACAGCCGGAGTGCTCTATTGTTATACATTGTACATGCACAGCAGACGTGGCCTATAATAATAGGCTTTCACAGTCACTCATTCTTAGGCAATCCATCTGATTCTCACCAGTCTATCTGGTCTAACGCCCATCTAGCCTGGTTTGAACCCAGAGCCTCAGCCAATCATCGGTGTGCGAAGGCTAATCGACGTGCCAATCAAAATCTGTGTTACAAATCATTTGTGTGTGCGGGAAGAGAAGAGAAAGTGCTGAACGGCGATTTGTTTTACGAGTTCTGATTGGCTCGGAGGCGGGGTCAAGTAGGGGTCAGAGTCATTTATAATTTATAAGTTAACGCAAAAGATGACCAGGCGCGTGTCCAGGATTTCGAGCAGAGGGGGGTGCAGGGGATCGAGTGTCGTCGAGAATGGAGCCAGAGGGGGGAGCGCGAGGGGGTGTCCCCCTCGCGGGTAGGAAATTTTGTAAAATCTGCACACCGAAGACGCCGTTTCCCAGCATTTCAGCCTTGAACATGTCTTGACTGAGTGAACCTGGTCGCATCCGCCACACCCAACAACGGATATAGACTACCTCATGGGCTTACTCATAACAGAACTATAGCGGGTAGGGGTCCGAAGTTTCGAGAACCCGCTAGACCCCTCACCTACTTGCCCCTCTCCCTGTATCTTATGATCGCTTGAAGTAATACGGGTAAAAGAAATCTATGGCCTGCGCGAGCAGCGGGGGGTCCGGACCCCTGGACCCCCCCTCTGGACACGCGCCTGGATGACATGATTGGGACAAAGCTAAAGACGCAGTCTATGGCCTTGTTTGGACAAGATGAGGCACTCTGGCTTGCACAACACATGGAGGTGACAAAAGACACGGCTATTCTGACGGTTGTCCCATGGATCTGCGCTGGTTTATCCCTTAAGTTTCCAGCCCCTTTACTTTTTTCCCGAATTGGATTTTTGCGTGCACAGTTACATCATCAGCAGGAAACCATTTCCTGCTAGTTCCATTGCGCATTATGATGATGGCAACGCTGGGTTGCCCCATGCCATTTCATTTGCTTCCTCTATTCCGAAGGTAAACTGACCTGATGTACGGTGTGTTGGCGGGAATGTGATACTTGGCACCTGGATCAAAGTCCTTTTCGGACCTTTGTATTGGTGGCGCGATACCTTGATATTTGCACCTGAAAATAAAAAGATGAAGCAAGTTAGTTCGCTTCGATTTGCAATAGCTCTCCTTCCAAGATGGTAAAGTCACTAAACGAATGGTCAGTCATAACGTACATGTAGAGTCTTGTTCAATCAGGTAACTGATCAAGACCACAAAACCACAGGCAGCTCAATGGGACCCTAGCCCACTGCCTCAATAGGTGTCACTAGTGGCTAAAACTATTGAAATGAAACTGACATCCCGGTGTAATAGAATGTCATGTACCCCGATATGAGATGTCTCCCAACAAAAGATTCTGACGGAATAAGCGGCAGCTACAATAGGCCGGACACTAACAGACAGGAACTTCTGTCACGAGATGTCCCCTGAACAAAAGAAGCGGACATCTGGTATCGGGAACATTAGATTTCATTACACCTGTCCTGATCAATTTCCCACACGAAAGGCGTCCATTGTATAGGACCGGGTTTTGGTGTGCTGCCCTCTGTCGTAGCTAGGATCCCCATTGTCAAAGGCCCTGTAGGTCTACTGGGGAAAATTTATTCAATGAATGGAAATTGAGTTGCCTGTGATTTGGTGGTCTTGATTACGAGATTAAGTGTGAACATGACTGGACGTTCTGAAAAGACTACAATGTATATTTGAGCTGCCCCCTTGAGTAGGTCAAGACGTTACCTGAGGTTCCACCAGTCCCTGTTGTAATGTGACGGTGTCGTCTCGCCACTAAACACTCTCCATCGCCACTGGTCCATCAGAAAGCCAAACGGAAGGAAGGATATTTTGTCTAAAGCCATCGACATTAGGAAGTTAATGTCGCTTTCTGAAAGAGAAAAGAATTTGAAAAAGCCATTATATACAAAAATGTATACGTGTCCCCTTCTTCCTGTTCCGTCACTTCGGGGCCCATATTCTGAGTTTCTGCCCTGTTTACCATTCCAACACTATGAAACAGAAAGTGAAATCAAAGATGGCCACCACGCCGCCATATTGGAATTTGGAGCGCAACCAAATCGATAGGGTGCACCCTCTGACACATATCACTATATGCCTCTAAGATATGAAGTTGATTGACAGGTCACTCTGGTTGTCAGTTGTTGTCATTATTTGTATTCATTAGCTGTCAGTTATCAATTTTATCAAGGTTTGCCGTCACACACTAAATTTCCTACGCAGTTGTGAGTCGCGCCCCCTTCGGTTTACTCGCTCTCCACAACTGCTTTACTTCGTGGAAATCGCCGCGTTTGGTCAATAGATGGCGTCAGGGCCTGGCGCGAGTTTTACAGCCTATCAGCACGCTGCTTTCAGAACTCTTTGGCGCGTTGGCAACGGATGTTCTTGTGCTACCATGGCTACGAACCGCTCGGCCAATGAAAAAGTGTCTGAGGCCAGCTTGGTTACCGGTTGCTCGGTGCTCTCATCGGTCGACTCTCTCAGCGCCATCTGTTGACCAAACGCGGCGAATTTTACGAAGTTAAGCAGTTGTGGAGAGCGAGTAAACCGAAGGGGGCGCGGTACACAACTGCGTAGGGAGTTTATCACACACCTTCGGGGCTACGCTCCATTCATTAGATAGAGTGTAGTCCGAAGGCGTAGCGACATGAACCCACGATCAGTTCTCGGGGCCTAACGTACCATGATCATCAGTCACTTTTGGCAGCAAGCCAATCTTGTTCAAATGAGCTGGTGTTGCAACAGAAAGTGCTAAGACATCTCCCACCGCCTCGTGGAATCCCGGGTTCGCACCCTCGCGAAAAACCATAGGTTGGTTTTGGTACTGGAGATAGTATTCTATGTGTCCCATCTCGTGGTGGATTGTTACGAGGTCCTCCATCGTCACCACAGTGCATTGCTTGATTCTGCAATAAGAAAGTTGGTTCGGATACCTGCCGAAAGGTGACGCTGACCTTGATCCATGTAGAATGACGAATACGCATGCGCTGCCTTGACACAACACTCAATGTATTGTCGGNCGCACCCTCGCGAAAAACCATAGGTTGGTTTTGGTACTGGAGATAGTATTCTATGTGTCCCATCTCGTGGTGGATTGTTACGAGGTCCTCCATCGTCACCACAGTGCATTGCTTGATTCTGCAATAAGAAAGTTGGTTCGGATACCTGCCGAAAGGTGACGCTGACCTTGATCCATGTAGAATGACGAATACGCATGCGCTGCCTTGACACAACACTCAATGTATTGTCGGGATGCGTAGGGGAGTTGCCCACATGGCAATTACCATGGGTGTAGCTAGCTTTTATGGCCTGGGGGGGGGGAGGCAAAATTGATTGAGTCTGGAGGGCGAAGTCGGAGGGGGTCGTGGGGCTCCTCCCCCAGAAAAAATTGAAAATCTACATCTTCTCAGATGCATTTTCCTCACATCTGACACCACAATAACTTGGGTTGAAGAGGGGAAATGATCTTTTAGAGGAAAATTTGCTTTGTCCCTTTTTGCTCGGGGGGGGGGGGAGTTGGCCCCTGCCCCTTTCCCCGCTAGCTACGCCCCTGATTACGATATACATTGTATAGCTAAGATTATCTTCGTATACCTGAAATCCTTTTGGTTATAGAAGTCCCAGGCTGAGGCGTGGCAGACCACCTCTCGGCCTTCGGGCTTAACTATCATTGATTTTTCCCAAAAGGGTGGAGGCATCGGTATGAGCCCGAGAGAGGCGAAAAATTCATCCGAAATCTTAAACATCTTTTTGGCAGTGTAATTCTGAAACAAAAGAAAAAGACAACAGGTTAAAGTTCTTCCATTGTTACACTGAGCCTTCTAGAAAAATAATAGGTGAATTTGTCTAGGCCTAAAACCAGCAGCAGACTCGGCGATATCGCAAGCGATCTGATCGCCACCGATCTTCTCGCCAGCCACCGCAGACAAGGCGATATCGGGGACAGCGGCTGTCTCAGCGGAGAACCTGAATCCGTTGTTGGCAAACACGTTTTTGGTAATTAAACCATTTCTGACGGCTCACCTGCCTGACCATTTCTGGCGTGACGTCGACGCTAACTTTATTCTTGAACGGTTGCACAATGTCTAGTATATTGTTCCAGGACTGAGCCCACATGTTACCTAGAAATATCCAGAATACAAAATTATACTTAGAAGATCGAATGCTTTAACGTATATTTCAGGAATATCATCAAAAATCGTTGGCAACTTGTGAAATAAACCCGCGCCTTTTTGGTGCGTACATTCAGTGGAAAATTGCATTTTGAGAGCAGCGCTGCGCCAAGTGACTCAATCTACGAATGTCTCCTCTGGTTGACATGCAGGCACATCAAGATTGAGGGCTCGAAAAACGACCTGTAGGCTTAACCTACCTAGTAGATGAGCTGGTATATGCCCAGTCGACGGGAACATCTCCTTCCCATACTTCTCCATCAACTTCCGCCGTACATAGGCGTGAAGGTTATCGTAAAGCGGACCGAGCTCTTTGTAAAGTCTTTCAAGTTCTGCTTCAAAATTCGGTGTTTCGTACCACGAACGCCAATCTGCACCCGTATCCTTAAATCCTAAGAACAGAAAAAATGGAATAAGAAATAAATAAAGTGGAAAATAACAAGTGGGAAACTTTGGAATTTTTCAATGGCTCAAGTTGGGAGAAATTTTTTTCCCATTTTGAGGAATTTTCCTTAAAATACATGGCATTTTGTCTGATTTTTCGGGCGATACTTCTCAAAATGGGAAAAAAATTTCCTCCCATTTTGAGCCATTGAAAAATTCGCGCAAAATTCCAAAATTTCCCACTTCTTATATTCCGCTTTTATTTCTTACTCCCTTAAAAGTTATTCTTACGGTAGATGGATGTCTTACGCCAACAACACACTCGATGCTAACTCGTTCTTTGTTGCAAAACAGTCGCCACCTCTGACTTACCATTCGCCCTCGCGCCTTCGTTACTTAGTTCGACAAACCGTTCATAGAGGGGTTTTATCTTCGGACCAGTGGCGTCCCTCCATCCCTTCCACGCCCACAGTAGTTCCTTCGGATCTCTTGACGTACGCAAAATTTCTGTCAGGCCTAGTAACAGGAGAGTTTGCTGATATAGTAGAAGTTAAGATATGATGCCATCAGGCTTTTCAAAACATAATTTGAGACACATCCCCAATCTCTAATTGAAATTTCAGCCGTTTTTTTCACATGTCCGTTTGCAATTGTCTTTTACATTACATTTCAAAGCGTTTTCACTTCAGTCATATTTTAGGGTTACCCAACATCTCACGAAAGCTAATGCGACGCTTGCGTGCTAAAGTCAACCGTTCACGAGAGCTACCCTAGCCGTCGATTCGTGTTTATTCAAACACGAATTGAGAAAGTTTGTTAGCAATACACGTAGTTAGAAAATGAAAAAAAAAGTGTTATGGACACAGTCGATCATCAATCAGATTATTTCACATGGAAGCATGCCACTTTCACGTGACTTTCTTACCTCGTGTTCGAACAAAAACACGAATCGACGTCTAGGGTAGCTCTCATGAACGTGTGACTTTACTCTCTTCGTCTGAATCTTTTAAAAGTATTCACGCCAAACTGGTATTTAGCTTTGAATATGTACAATATACATGTAAGGTTCAATATAGAAAAGGTTAGTTGAGGAACGAGCAGGGTTATGTTGACAATGAAACATTCACTCTCGAAAATTTGTCCCACACTTTGTTTTTGCAATACTTGTAGACTCTGGAACAAAAACTAGTGGCTGGGACAAATCGGAGGATTTTTCCATTCCTCGAAAAAAAACCAAATGATCAATTTGTAGTTACAGATCGAGACTGTTGAAATATTCAGGTACTGGGGGAATGCATTCCACCTTTTTTCTAGCCACCCTGTACATTCATGCATTTTAATACATCGTACAGGAAAACATTCCATCCTTCATTCCATGCCAATTGTAAACGCTGCAGGGTGTATCAGCAAGATAAAGAAAATTCCAAATATGCATCTTTTTTCTTTTTACATGAAGAATTTTCGTTGGTTCGCTTTTAAAGCGTGTTTCCACTACAGCATATCCGGTGAGTAGCGCAGTTTTAACAGGAATTCGGATAGGCTAGAGGTACACCGAACGCGATGTGTTGACGCACGCGGCAAAGGCTTTGTTATTTTCCTCCCCACTGCACGCAAACAAAGGTTTTCAAAGCATAAATCGCGCGTGTTGCCCTGTCGCACGCGATATCGCGTTCGGTGTATCCCTAGCCTGACAGGCAAATATTTGGCTAAACCATCGAAGGACACAGCAAAAAACATGAAAACCGCACCACGCACCGCAAATCGCTGCGAAAACTGCTGTCGTAGAAACGGGCCTCAGATCTGTTTCCACGACATCAGTTTCTGGAAACCGCTGTAGTGGAAACGGGCCTCAGATCTGTTTCCACGACATCAGTTTCTGGGAACCGCTGTAGTGGAAACGGGCCTCAGATCTGTTTCCACGACATCAGTTTCTGGAAACCGCTGTAGTGGAAACGGGTCTCAGATCTGTTTCCACGACATCAGTTTCTATAAACCGCTGTAGTGGAAACGGGCCTCAGATCTGTTTCCACGACATCAGTTTCTATAAACCGCTGTAGTGGAAACCCACCTAAAGTTAAAATGNCGCAACTAGGGGAAAACATGAAACACCGTCTTATTGGCTGATCGCTCATTGGCTGGTTGATCGAGCCCGTTCGTCAACAACTGGTAGTGACATCTAGTGTTCAGAAACGGACTTTGGCACCAAATGTTTCAGTGGTTGAGGGTGACAGCTTCGAGCGGAGGCCGATACCACTGAATTATTGAGTGTAGAGAAAACATTGAAAAAGGTACATCCTCTGATAGCAGGGTCTTCATACACTCTCGATTAAAACGAGTGCGAGCGTATGTAGAGGAGCCTGGCAAAAACCCTGCTATGGGAGAATGGCGAAAGTAGAGCATGACGTCATGTCGATATTTTTAGACAAGGCTCTTCCCCGGCCTTGGTGGACGGGAACTTCCTTCTTGACCACCGGATGATGAATTTCAGTTTTCTGTTTTTCAGTTAGAATAAAGGTCCACTAACCTGGTTCTAGCTGATAACATTTTCCGTCTTTGCAAACTTTCCCTGTGCTGTATATAGTTTCCATTTCAACTACAACCTGATCGTACTACGAAAAAGAGAAACTTGAACTACGAAAAACGCAACCTCTGCAACTACGCTAGCAATCATGGTCCGTGATCGTTGTCAAAGTCAGTGATTGTTGATCATATGAAGCGCCTACCACATGACGAAAATTAACCGAAAACTGTCAGTTTGGTATAGTGTAACAGATCTGGGTTGGGTTGCACAAAACTCATGTTAGCGCTAACATCATGTTAGCGCTAACATCATGTTAAATGACGTAAAATGACAATGGATTTTGACCTCATCTAACATAAAAGTTAACGCTAACACCATGTTAGCGCTAACATGAGTTTTGTGCAACCGGCCCCAGGAGGGGAAAAGGGCACAATAATCCCCTCCACAGTCTTGTCCGGATAGCTCAGCGGAAAACTATGCTACAGAAGAGGGTTTCTACGGTGGCTGATAAAGGCCATCATATTTTTATTTTTCGTAAGATCATATTTTTATTTTTCTTAAGTCGGGCGCCCGACTTATATCTCAGGCGCCCGACTTACTAACTCGGGCGCCCGACTTTTAACTCGGGCGCCCGACTTATATCTCGGGCGCCCGACTTATAACTCGGGCGCCCGACTTATGAAAGAAAATATATGATGCCTCTCGTAAGTCGGGCGCCCGAGTTAGTAAGTCAGGCGCCCGAGTTATAAGTTGGGCGCCCGAGTTATAAGTC
>NMRB01001218.1:30675-42471 GCA_002633025.1 Notospermus geniculatus
TAACTCGGGCGCCCGAGTTATGAAATAAATAAATAATGCCGCCTTTCGTAAGTCGGGCGCCTGAGTTATAAGTCGGGCGCCCGACTTATAACTCGGGCGCCTGACTTATAACTCGGGCGCCTGAGTTAGTAAGTCGGGCGCCCGAGTTATAAGTCGGGCGCCCGACTTACGAAAAATAAAAATATGATGGCCTTTATCAGCCACCGTAGGTTTCACAGTCAGTCATTTAGGTTCATTTTGCCCACACAATACATCAGAAACAGCTACATGTATTCTGACAGCTGTCCCATGGATCTCTCTCTGCTGGTTTAACTAAGTTAATTCCAGCCCCTTTAGAATGCCCTAAAGGCCTAACTTCCAGTGTGTACCTACCTCTTTAATCTTTTTCTTATCATCCAATGCTGCAATTCCAATATTCGAGAGTGCCTTGAACATCTTTTTAAGGGTCTCATTTTTGAAATTTCTCCAATCAAAAAGGGAGGCATTCTTAAACGCTTCCTTGCTGAAAGCCTTCGATTCGAGACTGGCTTGAAGCTAAAACAGAGCAACGAACAGAGAGATATCAGTTAACGACAGTAGCGAAACCCCTTCAAAACAACAACAACAACAACAACAGCAGCAACAACAGCAACAATAGCAACAACACTGAAATGCTGCAAACCGCAAAACACTTTCACAACAACAGCAACAACAATGAAATGTTGTTAGCAACGAAACACTTTCACAACAACAGCAACAACAATGATGTTGTTAGCAACGAAACACTTTCACAACAACAGCAACAACAATGATGTTGTTAGCAACGAAACACTTTCACAACAACAACAACAAGTATCGAGAACAACGAAACACCTTCAAAACAACAACAACAACAACAACAACAACAACAGTGACATGTTGTTAGCAACAAAACACTTTCGCAACAACAACAGTAACAAGTATCGACAGCAACGAAATACCGTCAAAACAACAACACTAACAAGACTGAAGTTGCTGTCGATACTTCAGTCTTGTTGCTGTTGTTGTTTTGAAGGTATTTCAACAAGATTGAAATGTTGTCAGCAACGAAATACTTTCACAACAACAGTACCAACCCTTGTTGTCAGCAATGAAACAATTTCATAAGAGCAATAACACTGAAATGTTGTTCAGCCACGAAATACTTTCCCAAAACAACAACAACGACTACAGCACTGAAATGTTGTCAGCATCGCCTGACGTGAGAAACATTGTTGTTGTCCTGAGATAACAGCACATCAATCATGTGTTGTGATTATATTTGATTCAATTACTCCTATAAAATATCTGTTAAATTAGCCCACCATTTGCCCTAATGTCACTTTCACTTAACGAAATATGCTGATAATTAGGCCCATTCCACATTATCAATTTTTTTGATCGAATTTTGTGAATATGCCAATTCAAGGCCAATGGCTTTAGAACAATTGAGTACGTATCAAGGCCCATAGTGTAAACCCGTATGCAGCATCCTCGGTGGAAATTGAGACCGCAGGCAGAACGTATGGGTGGTTATAACCGCAAATAAAGACGTTACAAAATAAAGACGTTGTTGTTGTCATATTCTCTGGTCGTTGTGGTGATCTCTAGTCGTAGCTAAGAAAGACATAAGGTGGCGCTGTATCATTCGTAAAACTTCGGGTGTTTTCGTCATTCTTCGTGTGGACGACTGCAGCGCCACCTTACGTCTTTCTTAGCTCCGACTCTAGGGATCATCACGACTATAGAATATGACAACAACAACGTCTTTATTTTGTAACGTCTTTATTTGCCGTTATAACTGCCCATACTTTAGGCGAACGACATCGTTGCCGACCGCCATGAAACTCCAACTGTGCAAAAAGTGGAACACGCTTCACCCGACTTTTTCTTGGTTTTTTTTTGTTTTTCACAGCTATATAAGCCATGAATACAAATTATATATCAACAATCTTTGTCTGTTATCTGAACAACTTGCACTACATTTGGTCTCAAACTATAGGTCATACCAACACTCTAAGCCTTCCTCTACATACAGTCGTGAATCCATTTGAAACAGGGATCGCCGTCCGGCACTTCTCTGGCGTGTTTATACACCTTGTAAATTTCATTACATATTATCTGAATTTATTGACAAAAGAATACTCTGATAATTCATTTGTTGAAACAACTTGGCAGGCTTGAAACCGACATGCACATGCAAATTCCATGGCAAAATATCATCATCGAAAAATGCAAATATAAGTCCAATTTTCTGATCGCTTTCTGTGTTCACTGGCAACATTTTTACAACATACAGTATAGTTACAATCATACTTACAACATCACGTGCAACAATGTTGTCTTGTGTGTACAGGGTAAAAGAGTTTTGAAATACAACTTGTTGTTAGAATGTTGGTAATTTGTTGGGTTAATAATCGTGCAGCTCAGTAGGGAAAGGCGTATGTTGTCCAAGAAATGTTGTTCAAACGTTGTAAAAATATTGCCAGTGTACGGGCAATTTGGACAACCCGTTCTAGCGCTGGTTCCCTACGCCGGATATGTGCGGCGAATGATCAGTAGAGGGACCAAGCGCTAAGAATACTAGACTACTGTACGTTGCACTGACTACCACCATAAAGGAATCAAACATAAAGGTTTAACTGTGAACGATGTAGTAACTGAGGGATACACTTCATGTGTTGCCACCAGATGTCTCTCACTGCCTGAATTTTGGCTTTACGTAATAGGCAGGAACTTCAACTTTTTTTATGGTAGTGGAGTACATGAGTCTGTCAATTTGATGCCTTGAATTCGATTTCTGAGGATAACAGAGCTATTTTCAGCACAGTTAGTGTTCCACGTGCAAATGTACGTTAGCCTATTCAAATCTACACAGATGACCCTGCGCTCACATCGTTCGTGGGGTTCTCATTAATTCAGTCCTTTTGTATCATAAGATCAACTAGTCAGAATTCAACAAAATTTGCAGTTAACGTGCAGAAGGGTCTCTCCTATCATATGGAAGAGTCAGAATGCAAATCTGTTGAGGTTTAAAGGGATACTGTCCACATTCATAAAATGCTAAATTTGTAAGTTGGACCTTTACGGTTGATTCCTTAATGCCACCACGCAAAAATTAACGTGTTTTCCTCAAATCTGCAAAATCACTCACCTGCAATTCCTTATTGTAATCAGTAATGTTTGTGTAGTACTCCCAACTCGCCGACACGGATTTGAACGACATCTGCGCCGACAGTTGGTTGTATTCGTCCATCCACTGCGCAGCTTTCGCCTCGTCCGTAATCAAGGCGTCGGCCCCGAACGCAAAAACGGCGGCAATCAACAACGTAGAAATGAAAAAATACCCCATTGCGATGCCGTAACGTCCGAAATGTTACGCCGCAGCTAAACCACCGTTGACACGACTGGCTGAGACCTTGTTAGTGGCAATGGCGCTGCTAGGGTTAATTTTCGAAACTATGCTGATCTGCGTCTAATCGGGAGTATTCCGAAGTTGTCGGTGGTATACGAACCGATTTCGCGCCCTCCGTTCACGAACTCCGCGGTAGCCCGAGCGACAGCGCGTCAGCTTCCCCTGGTACGTCCGACGTGTAAAGCACAAGTGATCGAATTCGCATTTCATTGAATATTTTGGTATGTAAATAAATGGAAGTTTATCTCCAACAACAATCAGGGTTATTGACCTCAAAAACTAGTGTTCATTCTTTAGTAGGCCAAGTACTTTGATACGGACATATAAAGTAGAACTGCTTATATATCTACGAGATAAAAGTGGTCTTAGGTGTCACACCACGTAATAAACATGATATTAAAATGAGCACTCTTTGTCTTAATGTTCTGACCTTGTTTTATGTGAAGAGGGAAGTATTTTATGGGGTCTCACGAGGCCTTGTCCTACTCAGCCTGAGTTCACATGATTGGCTTGGTTCAATGTACCGGTATCATTTCTACAATTATTGGGTACATGTATATAGTTTCTCAAGGAATTCCCCGACAAAAAATGCCATCGCAACGATGGTTTTCAAATTCAAGCAGCCAAAGTCAGGTCGTGAATACGTTATTTTACAACACTCAGTGCTCGAGCAGGTAGAAAATTTATGCACTTTGTTTTTTTTATTTTGGATTGCAAACTACAAACACAACAATGAATGTTCCGTGGAAACATGCGTGCCTTATTCTACACCATTTTCCGCGTAGGTAGGCCTACCGCAGTGGGTGGTGCCGCGGGTTTCTAGCTTGCAGTCAGTAGGCCCAAGGTTCGATCCCTGGTGATGGGCTGAGTCTGGCTATACATTGTAGCTGAGCCTTTTTACCAATGGTTCGACCCGTCGAGGCGTTGTCGGACCGGAGAGAAATTGTAACCATGGGTCTTTTTCTAAGATACAGAATAGCACAAAATTTAGACCGAACACTGTCCTGATTAAAAATACTAGGACAGACGCAAGCAAATGTATAAAACCATCATGGCGCCCGCTGGTCTATATTTAGTTCGGGAGAATGCATTGCTGTAGAATGCTGTAGAATGACGTCACGAGCCGGAATTCCGGCTCAGATCATTTGGTTTCACCGATCTTCGAATGCAAGCTGCCCAGAAGACCGGGTACCAGTCTACACAAAATTGACACACACACAAATTTTCGACCCCAACCGGGGTCTTTTTCAAGTGGAACTTTACAATCTGAAACTACCAGTCTTTTCTAGAGTTTCAGATTGTAAAGTTCCACTTGAAAAAGAGCCCGGTTGGGGTCGAAAATTTGTGAATTCTGGAGATTGACTTCTTGCTTATTATCATGGGTCTTTTTGGCAGCTAACACGATTACTTGGAAGCTTTCAAAGAGATTGCATAATCTATACACTAGTAGTTATTCCTGGTAAAAGTCCACATACCATGGAGTACATGTATGTATATCTGAACTAAAATCTTATCAGGACTACCGGTACGGATAACCCGGACGGATAATTCTAAAGTAATACTTCAGGGAACCACCGCTAGGGTTCGATCCGTATGGGAGACCAGTAAAGCAAGGTTCATTGGCACACGGATTAGGAGCTGTCAGCGAGTTGACCACTAGGTGTCACTAGGGCCCAATTCAATGCATCTAGCGGACCCAGTCATTATCGATCGAGCAGCGATCATAATAGATTTCCTGTACATTTGGTCCGCTAAGACTGTGCTGCCATCTGTTAGCAATATGCGCGGCTGACTGCTCCTATTGGTCCGATTCAGGACCCATGTTCCCGAACGATGTCGTTACGCTATGCATTTAACCAGTTTTAACGACATCGTTAACCTAACGACGGCTTCGGGAACATGGGCCCAGGTCCGCAAAAAATCTATCAAATGGACTTGAGCGTTGTCGTATCCGGAAAACTAAGGGTAAACGGAGTCGAAACGGATCAAATCCGTGTGCCAATGAACCTTGCTTTAGGCTAATGTGAACAGGGAGCGTAATGAAATGGTTTGAGTAAAACGGTTTCGAAGCCGTTTCAGCAATGTGAACACAGCATTTCCCATACAGGATGTAAAGTGCGAGTCCGCGCACGTGGAAGCGCTCACGTGGAACAGCGCTTTACCTAAATTAGTCACTGCAAGTTCTAGTAAAGCTGCAGCTATGGGGAGGACATATCAGTGTGAATGTGTTAAAATACTGTTAGTCGTTGATAGAATTTAAATGATGGGATCCAGCAAGACAAAATGATTTTGAAGGCCATTCACAGATTGATCACTGTGGTAATTCGTACACTGACAAGAGGGGCCGAATTGTTATGTTGACTCTTCCGGTAGCAGATGCTCTTTTTGCGGGTTGTCCAGAAAGTCATGTTTCTCGTTTCTGTGTTGTAGGCAACAAAATTCGACAGACATCGACCGATTACTGGCGAGTGTATCACGGGCGGCGCCCGTCGGAAACCATCTGGTTCAAGGATATGTGAAAGCATAAAGGAATCAACCATAAAGATTAAACTCACAAATTTAGCATTTTATAAATGTGGACAATATCCCTTTAAAACGCAACAGAATTGCATTCTGACGTTTCCATGTGATAGGCAAGATCCTTCTGCATGTTTACTGCAAATTTTGTTGAATTCCGACTAGTTGATCGTATGATTCAAAAGGACTGAATTAATGAGAACCCCACGAACGATGTGTGTTCAGGGTCATCGGTGTACATTTGAATAGGCTGACGTACATTTGTACATGGAACACTAATTGTGCTGAAAATAGCTCAGTTATCGTCAGAAATGGAATTCAAAGCATCATGTTGGCAGGTTCATGTACCTCTTTACCACTCCGCACAAAAAAAGTTGAAGCTCGTGCCTATTACGTAAAGCCAAAATTCAGGCAGTGAGAGACATCTGGTGGCAACACAGGAAGTGTATCCCTCAGTAAGCTCATCGTTCGCAGTTAAACCTTTATGGTTGATTCCTTTATGGTGAAAGACATTTGGGAAAATCCGTCCCAGGCCGCAACGTCGCAAAAAACCGTCACCGATGTCGAGATACCCTCCGGCGGCTACTGGAGTTGTCACTGTACCTACTGTCAGATTTACCTAGAGAGCCACAGAAATCGCCAAAATCGGCAATTTAATGTGTGGTATCCAGCAAAATTTTCATATGTCGTGGCAAAGCGGAATATTCAACATACATGTAAGAATACGGCGTTCTTGTCAGTGTACGAATCACCACAGCGTTGGTGAGAAGCGAGTCGGTGAAAATGAGGGTTTGAAGTTGGAAGATGTTCGGGTTGAAATATCCACTTGTTATACTAAAGCATGGCGCACACGGGCGACTAAAATGGGGGCGACTACAGATGCGACTGCTACATGTACGTCGCATGCGATAATTACCTTTGAGGTCGATCAGTGATGTCATCCGCGACATCACTGATCTTCCAATGAAGCATTTGTCGCAAACGAGTCAACAAAAACTAATGTTCAGTCGCTGCTGTGGTCGCAAGGCCGGTGTAGTAGAATGTCATGTACCCCGATATGAGATGTCCCCCAACAAAAGATTCTGACGGAATAAGCGGCAGCTACAATAGGCCGGACACTAACAGACAGGAACTTCTGTCACGAGATGTCCCCTGAACAAAAGAAGCGGACATCTGGTATCGGGAACATTAGATTTCATTACACCTGTCGCCTAGAAAATCGCTCGAAAAATCGCCCGTGTGCGCCATGCTTAAGATCCCGCAACTTGACTCCAACTGTGCGGTAGCTCTTGATTGTATCGCTGCAGTTCCCCGGCCCCCACGCTGTCTGAACCCCTGTTAAAATTTCTACTTACACGTACTGGTTGTTGTGGTCGTCGGTGGTGTTGTACTACTTGGTGTGGTCGTCGGTGTTGTCGTGGGCATCAACTTCGCCAACTTCTTGCAAATTCTGTTCGCAATAGCCGGCGCCTTCATCGTCATCTGGCTGAACTTGTCCACAATGAACGAGTGAGATTTTTTCGGATTCGAAGCAATGTTCCGAATTGCCGGCTTGGCGTAACTCGGGGCCTGTGCAGCCACGCAGAATATTTCAATGCCTGCTTGTTTACAGAGTGTTGCTTGTCGGAGGCTGTTGGGTACGCTGTTGGGGATGCCATCTGTTATGAGGATGCCAATTCTCGGCACCCCTTGTCTCGCTCCGTTTGCTGCCGTGAAACCCCTTAAATCGACGGGAAAATGTAAAACTTTAAACAAGTCAGGGCCGTAGCTAGCTTTGTGGGAGGGGATTTTTTGGTCAAAATCTGCCCGAAAACACGATTTTCGGCGACGTCGGGGGGGGGGGGGGCTGCTATTTCGACGGTGTCCACATTTCGTGACACCACTAACGCCCCATCACACTGAGCTAGTTCTCAGTACGTTCTTGAAAATGTTGCCGAACGGGCTCAAACTGTGCGAATGGAGTGGACGTAGTGGCAACTTTTTACAGTCTTTTTACGAACTTCATGGACGGGCTGGGACGGGAAGGGTGCTCCAGAACATCGAAGCATTATTTGGCCAACATTACACGTTCTAACCCGTTTTACATTTCTTTTCGGACGGGACAGGACGTTTTGAGAACTAGGCCTACTTCAGTGTGGCAGTACCTTAAACAACCGTGCCTCGCATAGTGTGGACGCAGTGGATGCAGTTCTGTATACTCACACGGTCCTCATTTGGTTCAGTGTTGCTGCAGTCGCCGTGTTCCCGCTCACAAACGGGATATTCCTGACGACACGTCTCAGTGCCGCCTTGGTGTAATACCGATTCAGGGGAAATATAAGCTGAGAGCTTGAGCTGAACCGAAGGATGCCAACTCTCACGTTATTTTGTCCAATTGCGAGACTGTTGATCAAGGTGTTGACGAAACGGAGGAGGTGGACGAAATTGTGTCGTCGGACGCTTCCAGATGAGTCGATCATGAAGTAGATGTCGGCCTTAGTTTGTGGGTTACATACTGTTGGGTTAGAAATTTTACAAAACGTCTTCAATTTGACGCCTCTGCCAAGAAGCAGTAATGGTGCGGTATATGGAATTCGTTTTTTAATATTAAGTTGAGAGTCCTGCATGACTGAATAGATTTTTGAAATGATAAAATTAAGAATATTCACCTGATTTCGCCGCCGGGCCGATTGTGGGTGGGGTAGGTGGTGCAACACACTTATACTTTATTTCCAAGTAGATGGACACGCCTTGTTGACAAGGGCTGCTACCGAGTACTGACGTGCTAACGGTGAAGCTGGAAGGCATTATTATGAACGCGATTGAACCATTCCCATAATGATATTCGTTCTTCATTTCTCACTTAATTTGATATCCGCCGTACAGGGGCGAAATGGCAGTGACTCCAGTCGAAATCAGTTGGAGCCTGGTCGAAAGGAACGTATTCTCATTCTGCATAGCATTTCAGTGTAGTTCACAAAAACCTCAGTTGTAAGGTCACAGAGGTCTGGCATTGCCGGGGTCCAGCCTCTCCTGTTGGTGATGGACGTCATTGCGGACCACACCGATGATATCTTCGAATCGAAGCCCTGAACCCAATCTGAAGAGGTCGCCACCATCGTTCCTCGGCTAAGACCTCTGAAAACGGCTAAATACAACACAAGATTCTTGTGCTCATCGATTTTACAAATTCTTTTGATAACAGTACACCGAGAATTAAAACTTGTTTCAGTATTTGTAAAAATACTACTATTTTAACATTCCGTTGGGTATTCAATGTTTTATTCAGGAACAAAGTACGAACTCTTTCGAATCCCTACGCAGTTGCTTGTGCAACGGACAGAAATTCATCCGCCTTGAACAATGCATTTGCATATGCAAAAGTAGTACCGGTGTAACGTTTTTCAGTGAGGCCCTTGTGCCAGTGTGACATCACAATAGATTGACGGAATAAGCGGCGACTTGACAATGGGCGACACACAGAGAAACATCACGTCCGTTCCCTAGTGTGTTCCGAACAATGGGAATCACACAGAAAAACGGCCACACTGAAAAACGTTACACCTGGTCTAGGCATTTCCAGAGTTTAATGTGGCAATGTTGAACTCTGGGTACGAGACGGGCATGAACCGACGTTTTTGATGAAAATGTTGGAGGAGCTAGATCCCGGTAGCGAAGCCAGATCTCTGTGACCTTACAACTGCTCGTGATGATATTAGGGAGTTTTCGCAAAGCCCCCGAAACGCCAACGCGAACGCCAAACCCATTGTTCGATGCCACGAACAGAGCACCGAACAAAAGGATGGACGTTCGCGTTGGCGTTTCGGGGGCTTTGCGAAAACTCTATATTACTGAGATATCCGTACGTATATGTGTTCCCAACTTTACGCCGATATCAGACCGCTTTTGATTATAGGAGAAAAACTGAAGTGAAATACCTGCAGTATCGCTTCTTGTTACAAAGAGGGTTCACCGCGGCCAAACTCTTTTTACTCTCAACGCATCCAGTGGTTTGATAATTTCCAGTCATACAATGCTGCGTGCTCGCTCTTCCCCATGCCACGCTCACTATCTGAATTGTGCTCGGGTAGTAACAACCAAGGTACATTCGATTCCAATTGCATGACACTCTCGTCCGTTGGGCTAAAGAAGAGGGTAAGGCTGCGTTTGGCTGACACGCGGAATGCGGTATAGGGACGCGGAAACCCTGGCGGAAAGATATGTTGTATGGGAAAATGCATTGCATTTTCCGCTTCCGCGTTCCGCAATCCGCATTCCGCGTGTCAGCTAAATGCAGCTTAACAAGTCGTTGCAGGGTCATAATATGGGCGGTTATATCCGCAAATAAAGATGTTACAAATAAAGATGATGAAAGTCAAGATCTCGAGGCGTTGTTATATGATCTCGAGTCGTAGCTAAGAAAGACATGAAAGACGTTGGGCGGCGCTGCAGTCGTTGGGACGATCTCGAGTCGTAGCTTAGAAAGACGTCGGGCGGCGTGCTGTCGTTGGGACGATCTCAAGTCGTAGCCCAATGAGACGTTAGGCGGCGCTGCAGTCGTTGGGACGATCTCGAGTCGTAGCCCAGAAAGACGTTGGGTGGTGCTGAAGAGGTTGGGGCGATCTTGAGATGTAGCTAAGAAAGGCGTTGGGCGGCGCTGGAGTCGTTGGGACGATCTCGAGTCGTAGCCCAGAAAGACGTTGGGCGGCGCTGCAGTCGTTGGGACGATCTCGAGTTGCAACCCAGAAAGACGTTGACTTTATGGGCAACTAAATCCTACGGAAACCAACAATTACATGTAAATGTACGCCACAAATAGCACTAAAGAAGTATCAGTTTAATTACACTTACCATTTGAATATTTGGGATGTAAGCATAGCATCAACAGAATAAGGCAGCAAAACAACATGCGAGTCATTTTCCTAAAAAGAAAACGACTATGAAAAGTGATATTCTCAAAACCCTGGCAGTCATGATAATGTGGCCGACCGATCTTTGATGATTTTGCGTTCGGGTTCCCAATTAATAGGGAGTTTTCGCAAAGGCCCCGAAACGCCAACGCGAACGTCTATCCTTTCGCTCCGTGCTCTCGTCGTGCCATCGAACAATGGGTTTGGCGTTCGCGTTGGCGTTCCGGGGTTTTGCGAAAACTCCCTAATTTTGCCGTTCAGTAATCATCGAAATCGGTTGAATACTTACGATGAACTTCGAATCGTTGCTGAAATGTTCCTTGTCGACTTGTCAATCTCACGGATAAAATCATGTAGCAACACCCCACGTCGTTGACCTTCTTATGAACCTACCGCCTTCCGAATGTTTGGTACCATAATATAGACAAAATATGCGTGTCGCTAGTCAGAAGTCGCCAAAAAGCTTGTCTTGTAAGACCATAATCTGACATTATCAATACCATTAATATTAATCATTTGAACATCGGCTTAGCTTTTTGCTTTTTCGATTTTTGACTTAATTTTCTGTTTGTTTCGCCGGAATTATTCACAGTTGTAGCTGAAAGTACAAACATGTTGTGATACCTCTGTCTATATCCCTGGGGCCAGAATGACCTATGACTTTCGGAAGGGTTATTGGTAAAGAGAGAAATCAACAAATAGAGAACTCCCAAGATCGTGTAGTTATGCCTTTCTACATTCAGTGGGCAACCTGAACAACAGGGCACAAGCCTCCAAAAAACCTGGTGACGTTGCGTCGGTTTGTGACCCTGAAGAACAACAGTCAAATCCGCCATTTTGCGTAGGGTTATGTGATGCGTCGCGCCTCACAGCGCCGGAGTGGAAGAACTACTTCCGCGGTAAAAGTAGTTCTAAAGAAATGACATTTCTCTGATAAATATTTGCTACTTTTATTGTATTTTATGATGATTTCAGATG
>NMRB01001218.1:43743-70889 GCA_002633025.1 Notospermus geniculatus
CACTCTGAAACAGACCCGAGCCTGACGTTATGACGTCGTTCGGACTCTGATATATTTGGCTGACATGTTGATGACGTCATTGACGCAACAATGCCCTGCTGGCAGTCATCGCTGTGCCAGTGCTCGGTCGCTCCGTATTTTTGTAATGCCCCGTGTATTACTACGAATCATTCGAACTACTTTGCGTCCTTGGCAACAGAACAACCAAGCATCTTGCACATCAGGAGCACGAGAAGGAAGCGATCAGCATCAGAAAGTGTTGCAAAACGTAAGCAAATCGCCATTAAATCTATTCCTTTGACTTTCCTCGGCACCCGTTTTGTTGGTCATGCGGGCGTCATGGTCGATGGATTAGGTTGTTTACACAGTCTCCATGGTTTTGCCGCACAACATGGCGAGCAACTACGCCCAGAAAGCGTAGTTCTCAAGCTTGTTTTTTGGCCTCTTGTGTTTTAATGCAGCTTATATTCCCAATATGTAACTCCCACAGCAATTCACCCTTAATTATCGGACCTCACCATTACATTAATGATATCAAATTGTACATATTTACATGAGAATGGTCAATCCAAGATGTCAGCCAAATGTTCCAGAGATTTCATTCATCAAATCCAAGTCTCGAATGAAATCTCGCGGGACCAGATTGTCTTTTGACGTCATATTTGACCTAATTCGTCGCTCGGGTTGAACCCTCGATGGAATGAGTGCCGAACTCGACCATCACGTGACAACATGGCGACCAGCACCAAAAAAATCGCCGAATTCGGTGGAAAATACGTAAAAATCAGTTCTTCGCCCAACAAACTTCATTTACAACTGTTTAGCATGTTTATCATCTTTTGTACAAAAAAATTGGGTGGTTGTCATCATTTGGTACTGACATGACTAGCAGACGCCGTCTTTCAACAACTCGAGGAACTGGCGATTTGCAGTTCGGCCGGAACTCTTCTCGACATGCGTACTTCAAATTTGATCGCGCGAAAATCTACATACTCTCACTCGACCCGAGAGTTCCAGTCGAACTCGGCCTATAGGTGTCACCTCTGCTCTATAAGTCATCATGTGACCAAATGGAGAACCCCATCAGCGTGCACCTGTGCTATTTTGAGTATTGGTTCGAAAATTATGTTGATATTGGATGTCATGTGCGGTAGTGGGCGGGCTTATTCGAATCTTTGACTTTCGCGGTCTACCGCGGACAAACTTGAAAGAACAAACCTTGTGAACAAAAGGGCATGTGCAGCCAAACAATACACTTGCGTGCACGCAAAGTTGCGAAGTATTCGTGAATATGGCCACGGGGCTACAATCAGCGCATAGTAAACCGTTGGCAAGCCCAAGGACAACATTACTGCCATTAGTCGAGGAAGGAATTATCATAAAAAGTGGGTTTTGATTACATTACTCGTGTTTCGTGGTTTATATGACTTTGGAAATTAATGATACAGTAAAAAGTGAGAAATCTCATATAATCTGTGCATTGATTCCGTTGGTTGACATACGTTCGCGTCCTGCTGAACGGCACAACTATAGAGAATGTTTTATTAACACAAGTTAATGGGTCACGTGGGGCCATTATTTTTGTGTCCGTTTTTGGTTTCGAGTGGCCATTTTAAACCATGGCCGATATGGTTCATTTTTGGAAGGTAATTCTGAACGGTATCTTTCTGTCAGAGCAGTTGTTTCACTAGAAGTGTAGCGATGCGAAGCGATTTTCTTTTACACTCTATCTGGAGAGTGGGAGTTCGAGGGATTTATATAGTGACAGTACATTTGCTGTGTATTTTGTACCCCGTGGTGGATGGAGAGTACGGCTTCCCGTGTTTACCTATGAAGCGTGGATAAATGAGGAGACGTTGTTCAAGGTCGTGTTTTTCATATCAAAACATACAGACTTCGTTGATTTCGTCAGATTAGTCAAGACGACACTCTCTCCATCCCCTACGGACCCTCCAGGCTGCCTGCCTTGTCATTTCTCATTCGGAACTTCCGAAGGCAACTGCTCGGCAATTTCCGTAGACACTCGCATTTCCCCTCGGACACAATTCCAAGGCAGCCATCTTGAACGCGCAAGGATTCCCTTCGTTTTCTGTGGGTTTGGATGCGATCGCCTCATCACACCCTGCGCATGAACGAAATAGGTCACACAAAAACGTTGCGTTATTGATCAATAATTGGCGGATTGGGTGAGATATCGGTAAGTTTATATACATGTATAATATGCCTCAACTTATCCAGGAAATAAGGTTGGATATCTTAACAGGCCAAATTTCGGCCAAAATAGTCCCACGGTCGGTCATGTCGGTCACGTGGGTTTGTTGATAAACAACATGGCTGCCTTGGATTTGTGTCCGAGGTGAAATGCGCAGCCCAGTGGATAGATAAGCCGTTCGCCTCAGGTCGTTCCGAATGGTCATTTCTTTGCGTCCAGTCAATCACACAGCGGGTTGTCCAACAACATTGATGATGGCTTCCTTCACGATGTTCGATTGAGCAAGGAAAATTTTGCGGCCTGTCGTAAATGAGGCTGAAAGGGTAAATGTCGTCCTGGGTATATACAAAGATTACCCAGGATCTCAGTCTTCACTAAAACAATACCCTGGGTGTACTTTCGGTAGCCGAACATCACCCAGCATCGTAGTATGACACCTGGATTCGAGGTTGTCTCGCTCGTGGTCACATGACCGCCTGAAGAATGTCAAAAACAGCTACACTCAACAAGTACCGCGTTGCGAGACCGCGAGATTCCACGGGATTTCTAAATAGGTCTCGTTCCTAGGCACTGATTGCGGATGCTGGGTGATGTTCGGCTACCGAAACTACACGCAGGGTATTGTTTTAGTGAAGACTGAGATCCTGGGTGATCTTTGTATATACCCAGGACGTCATTTACCCTTTCAGCGTAAATGAGGTGAAACGAATGAAATACGCCGAATATCCTCTGTTTGTTTTGTCGTTCCTCCTGAACTGTGTCTGGTCAACGATGATCTACGGTTCAGGCACATATTTAGGTCGGAATCAGAACTCCCGAGGCAGCTGGTTCGTGATTGACACACCGTGAATCTCCTATTTAATACGACAGCAGTGACGATGGTAGCTAGGTTGGGCCGAATCGGTTAATGTCCTGGGTATAACAGAAATATATACCCAGGTTCAATGTCGTCCCACAAAACTATACCCTGGGTTAGTTCAATCTACAAATGTGTACCCAGTGCCATAGTTTTGAGCCTAGGTACGAGTTAGGAATGGATCCCGCGTGATCAACAGGACCGCGCGCGATTGGTACTTCTATTGTATACCTGGGCGGCGTGTTCGTGACAAACGCGTGAATTGAAAACATGTTTTCCAATTGTCATGCTTGTGGTCATGTGACATTTGCGAGAACAATCTCGTCTTCAGGTGCTGTATCCAATCCTGGGTACACTTTTGTAGATGGAACTATACCCAGGGTATAGTTTTGTGCAACGACATTAAGCCTGTGTATATTTCTGTTATACCGGGGACGACATTAAACGATTCGGCCTGGGTTGGCCTATCGGCGCCATCTTGTATGAACATGGGCCCTGAGATTGTTAAGAAAGTTCATGTTTGAGAAAAAATATTTTCGTCGCAGTTCCACCACAGCAGTTGTAATCAAACTGCTGCTTTTGATTCTTCGGAGCTTAGCCCATGAAACGTTCGTTAGACGACGAAGTGGGGGTTGATAATAAGAGCAAAAAGGTATATCTCCTGTTGTCTCGACACCAGTTAACTCAATGGAGATCCATGAAAATGAAAGAGTGGATATTTACGAATTGACGACGAGCAGTAACCACAGTGGGGATGTTCCACTACCGGAGGCAGGACTCGATTCAAGGGTAACTCACGGTGACTATATGACTCTGGAAGAGTACCTTAGTCAATTCTGGGCATGGCGACTTAGGTTGCGCCTCTGGATATGGGTACCTCCGTTTCTATTAATATTTGGGACAGTGTGTAATGTTTTAACAATACTCGTACTGCAGACACGAAAGTTTGGGAAAGCATCCACGAGGATTTTACTAATTACACTTGCTACAGTAGACAACGCCGTCCTTTGGACAGGACTCCTTCGCCAATGGGTCCAATACTCTTTTCACATCGACCTCAGAGTTCTGTCGTCCATTTCCTGCCCAGTTCATGTCTTTTTCACGTATTTCTTTGTATATTGCGCCAGTTGGAATGTCGCCTGTTTGACAATTGAAAGATGGATATCCGTATCGTTTCCTCTAAAAGCGAGAGTCATATGTACAAAGAGATGGACATTTATAGGTCTGACCATTTTATTTATATTTCTATTTGCCTTGAGTTTGCCAGTAATGATTAGCCAACGCCGAGTTCTTGCGGATTATGATGAACTGGCCTGCAGTTGGAAGAAAAAATACGAGTACTTCTGGAGGAAGGTGTGGCAGTGGATTCACCTGCTGGTCTATTCCTTTTTGCCATTATTTGTCATCGCTTTCTGTAATTGTTCGATACTGTACAAGGTCGTGAGGGGACAAATAAAGCGTAAAAAACTCCAGAATCCTGGAGGGCGATCAGACGGTCAGTCATCTCAGATGACCAGTATGACGTACATGTTGACCACTGTCAGTGTTGTCTTCATCTTACTAACATTACCAAGCTGTATCTATTTCATATACTACAATTTTTACTTCGGAGCGACAACTTACAAACAATTTACACTATTGTCTTTAACCTTTGCAGTGACAAACTTTCTAACTTACTTTAACAACACCGTCAACTTTCTCCTCTACTGCGTAAGTGGCACCCAATTTCGGCGCGAGGTATTCCGGATGTTCCGAGGTTTGAAGCACAAGACGGAAATTAGTTAGGTTTCCAATCCGAGTTAAAAATTTACTCAGGCACTCAAGGCCGTATTCAAAAACTGTGTTTAAGACTTAGACGCGTGTAACTTCGTCAAATGCATGGTGGAAGTGTGTGCATTTAGTGAATTTACACGCGTCTAAGTCTTAATCGCGCGATGATCACCCTATGTGGGTGTTTTACATTTGTGCCTGTGTTATGACAGCAGAAGTGTTGCGCCGTATGCCACCAAACGAAGATTATCTTGAACTCAGGTTGAGCCACAACTTTTCCATTGTCACATCATGCCCTGGCAAACCTGAACAATTGAAAAGCTGTGGCTCAACCTGAGTTCAAGATAATCTTCATTTGGTGCATACGGCCCAACGAGTCTACCATATTCATGAAGGGTGTTTAGCCTAATCAGCGTACAAATTCTGTATTACACAGGTTAAAGGCGTAGAAAACTATTGTTCTGCCTTCTGTATGCGGCCTTAAATTTTTCCTGAACTGGCCTTAAAAAGCCTTAAAAACGCCTTAATTTTACTCACCAAAAAGCTGCAGGAACCATGAAATAGTATACCGGTACCGGTATTTGGAGAAATGAGTGCAACTTCGCCAGGAGGTAGATTTGAACCCAATCCCGGAGCGATGGGACGCAAATTATTTCCAGTAGTGTCGACAAATACTCGAACGTTTGGACAACTCTCCTCATAGGCCCCTTTTACACTACGTGTTTTCGACCGTGCTCGACCCGGGTCGAGCACGGCGCGGCAAAAAAGGTGATAGTGTAAATGGGTTGGCACGGCACAACTGGGCTCGGCACGGCGCTACTTTCATCCGGGCCGAACCCCCCAACAGGAGGTGGGTTCGACCCGGGTCGAGCACGGTTCCGCTGGAAAACTGCACAGTCATGACAGTGTAAACAGGCTACTGGGCTCGGCCCACTTGAATGACTCGCCTTTAGTGAAGTGCACATGCTCATTTATCGGCCTTGAACTCGTCAATACGTCATTGCCGCGAATGATCATGGGCGCAGCCATATTAAAAATGACGGAGATTTCCTACTCCACAGAAAGGAGAGCCGGCGATTCAGATATTCGCTCGGTTATCATGGTGCAGTGTAAATGGGGTAAAATGCTCTTTCTGAGGCGGGCCTGGCCCGGGTCGAGCACGGCACGGTTCATCGGGGCCAAAATTCTGCGTAGTGTAAAAACGGCTATAGATGATAAACGCAATCGCCTACAAAAGGTTTTTCAAAGAGATTTTTAGGGGTTAGGGTTAGGGATTTGGGGTTAGGGGTTGGGGTTAGGATTGATCATTCCTTGAATGGTTTAGGGTCGGGGTCAGCCATATATATTTTTCTAAGTCCACCGAAATATACCTCTGGGTGGTTGCAATTAACACCTACCGTATCATCATCGAGTTCCTTTCATTTTGCGACATGTCGTAAATGAGGACTGAAACGCACGAAATACATCGATGGCAAACTAGTTCCGACCGAGCATGCGCGGCCTACTTCTGGACGGGCCGCTTATCACTAGGTCGGAAGAATGGAGACAGGTGGCGCTGTGAGGAGTTTGCATCGATGGACTCCGTTTGTTTTCGTCGTTCCTCCTCAAGTGTGTCTGATCAACGAGGGGTCTACGATTGAGGGATATGCTTTTAGTACATTTTTTGCCGATATCGCACTCTTCCCAAAACGGGCTAAAATTCGGAAGGGCGAAGACACAAATAGGGTTGTGAAATAAACAACACGAACGATGTGATAGATCTAGAAAATGATTATTCATTGGTTTCGTTTATTTCATAGTTTTAAATGCAAAAGTAGCAAAATAGGCATAACAACATTCCGAATCACTGAACAGTATTAAACTGAACTTTAGAATGGCCGAATGTGAAAACCTTAACAACCCATAATAATCGTGATATATCCAAACCTATAATGCACGGTGAGGGGTGGGGTAAGAGAGACTCTAGGCCCGAGGGTGTATATTACATTATTATTTGACGTATATATCGGGTGTCCCAAAAAAAGTGAACCGCTTTTTTGACAATTTTTTTCTCAGCGACAGATGAACATAATTCATTGGAATTTTTCACAGAGTAACCTCAGGGTACCATTAACAAGTCTGCGAAATATCTAGGAGATCGGTCGCAAATTATGCGAGCATTGTCAAATTCAAAACAGCATGTCAACACCTGCGTGAACATGATGATGGTCACATTGCATTAGCTCTGATATTGGATTTTTTGATATGCTGTTTTGAATTTGACAATACTCGCACAATGTGTGACTGATCTCTTAGATATTTCGCAGACTTGTTGATGGTACCCTGGGGTTACTCTGTGAAAAATACCAATGAATTCGGTTTATCTATCGCTGAGAAAATAATTGTCAAAAAGCGATTCACTTTTTTTGGGACACCCGACATTTATACACAGAAAGTTTTCTTCTTTTCTGCATGTGACTATCAGTGTTTCCATTTTCTGCGAAGATTCTCCTGCTGCGCACGCACCACTCTGGCTATGCATTATGGTACACCCTTAATCAAAAGTAAATGCACACCTAATAAAACTGAATATTTCCCAAAATCTTCAGTGGATCAGCCTTTGCTTTTAATGCCAATTACTTAGGGCCTCAAGAAACCTTTTGAGACCAAAAATATCATGGTCTTGCATGAGTTGTATTTTTGACAAAAGTTAGTAAATGGAGAGGTTACATACATGTAGGCTCTCCTGCCTTCATTGGTGAGGAGCAAGTACGAAAGGTGACACCGCCACTCATCCCACACAAAAGACCATCTGGCCTTGGATTACTCAATGAAGTATCATCAAGAGTAACTATTGTTGGCCAGGTCACATGAATATTCACAGTAGTTGCGCTTCCACTACAAAAAAACCGGTATTTGTCCGCTCTTATTCTGCTTCCATTACAGAATTGCCGTGTTTAATAAGTCCGGTTCTATTAAGTGCGGATCTATTTAGTTCGGATAGCCGATCATACTAGATCCGCACTTAATAGAACCGGACTTATTAAACACGGCAATTCTGTAATGGAAGCAGAATAAGAGCGGACAAATACCGGTTTTTTTTGTAGTGGAAGCGCAACTAATATGTTGGGAAATATTTAAGTTTAAGTTTATTAGGTGTGCATTTACTTTTGATTAAGGGTGTACTCAAATCATCTTCGTGACACCTCACTGCAAACCATTACGCTGCAATTACAAAGAGCTACACGGTACGCGGACGCGCCGGTTAAAGTCCTACATGTAATTACGCATACTTTTTTACAATTTGGAAAATTCAGGTCTTGTTTAGGGTAGTGCCCAGTACTGTCGAAAGCCTTTTATGTATCAAGTCAGTTTAACTCTGGGGTCCTACAGAGGTGCCACGAGATGACAGCAACGTCACTGAAATTCATTGAATATAAATTCTCGAAGATACATGACACATTTTTCTTATAGACACAGTAGAATTCTTTGGTTCTATTTTCGGGCCGATTTTAAGAAAATTTCCTCGCCTCGGCACATTGAGATAAAGCCGCGTGTTGTGTGTGCACAATGATCGATGTAACCAACAAATTCTTATCTACACAACCAAACCACAAAACGGAAGTAAACAAAATACTATTTATATCCAAAAACAGTTTTTTGTTCCACTATTTACAAAAAATCAAGAGGATTGATCAACCATAAGGGGTCGATTTAATAGACGTTTGCTAAGCTAACCATTGGTTCCACCCAAAAATAGATAGGCGTGCGAAAAATGTACAACTAACTTTTTCACCAAAAAGCCCCGTTTTCTAAGCTCTGTATAGCGCTTACTATCCATCCAAACAAGGCTTTTTGATTGAAAATTTGTTGTACATCTGATCACTTTTCGCATGCCTATCTATTTTTTAAGATGGGGATTTGGCCTAGTGGTTTAAGGCGTGTGCCCCTGAGTGCTGGCGATTGATGCCATATGCGAGGGTTCGTGGGTTCGATTCTGGTAGGAAGCAATGTCTTTCACCTTGGAAACCCTATTTCTATTTCACATTCCTATCTATTTTTGGTTTAACCAATGGTTAGCTTAGCCAACGTCTATTAAATCGGCCCAAAGGAGTTGCAACCAATTTGGACTGACATTATGAAATTCCTTATTATTTTCGTCGTTTCTGTTTCCAGTGTCTTGCATGGAGAAAATTGATACTAAGACCTGAGAAAAAACGAAATACCCTGAAATTAAAAGTGCTTACAGCCAATGCCCCTCAAGAGTAAATTCTGTGGTCGAAATTCTTTTTTCGTTAGCATGGATTAGTTTCAAACATCGTTGGTAAGGGAGTATGAAATGAAAATGGAAAATAAGAAGTGGGAAATTTCGGCACGTTTGCACGAATTTTTCAATTTCTCAAATTGGGATAGAATTTTTCCCATTTTGAGAAATTTTCTGGTGATATTCCTCAAAATGGGAAAAAAATTTACCACAATGTTTTGAGAAATTGAAAAATTCTCACAAAACTGGCAAATTTCCCACTTCTTATTTTTCCCGCTTTTATTTCTTATTCTCTTTGATGTGCTTTTTTACATACTGAGCAACAACAAACTAAACAAATGATAACCTAAGGTGTGTAACTTGGTGTTTGTTTGTGTACGCATAAACCATCATCAAGCCGCGGTTATTCTGAATTAAGAATCGAAAACATAAGGCACTGAATCCATGTAGTAAATGTGTTTTGATGACTCAAACCTGAACGGATAGGTGGCGCGATTTGGCCAATAACACGGCTATGGCATACTTGTTGCTAGACCTGTTGCTGTGAAGAATAGTATTAAGGGGGTAAGAAATAACTGGAAAATAAGTAGTGGGAAATTTTGGATTTTTTTGCGAATTTTTCAATTTCTCTTGGGACAGAATTTTTCCCATTTTGAGAAATTTTCTTAAAATGACATGACATTTTTGTCTGATTTTTCCGGCAATATTTCTCAAAATGGGAAAAAAATTACCCCAATTTAAGAAATTGAAAAATTTGCGCAAAAATGCAAAATTTCCCACTTGTTATTTTCCACTTTTATACATTTGCTCCCTTTTGTAAATCCTTGTATTTTTGTCGTAGTGGCTGTACTAAGAAAGCTGGATTTTACATACCGGTACTGTAAGTTATTTAAATATTAATCCGCGAGTCAATATTTTGAATTAGACTACCAAACCCGAAAGCCGGTCTAAGATAGCCGATGCCGCTAATCCTGCCACCTACCGTAAAGTTGGAGAACTAATGTCGTAAAACCAATTCGTTAACTGAAGAAACAGGGAAGGCTGAGAATATTGAAATTGACATTCCTTACATACATTGATATCAGTTATTTTTGCACTTCGAGAATCTTTTTGAGAAACTACCTAATATTACGTAATATGTAGAGCAAGTCGTTGGCTTAGCGGTAGAAGGAAATCATTCTGAACCTTCGTCCGGTCGGTGTAACGTCGATCAGTGTTCCCCGTATTTCTGTGTTTTTCTTATTGTTTCCCTCCTGACGGATTAAGCGGCAACTAACCCAACAATAACCATTCTAGGCCGCGTCCATTGTTGGGGAACACTGAGCTACAGAAACACTCGCAGATGTTACACCTGATCACAAGGCCCACGATAGGTTGTAGTACACGTGAGGTACATGTATAGACCTACATGAAGGTCTACTATTGGTAAATGTCCCCTGTCGTGGGCCCCCACATCTTCTGCCAGTATTTTGAGCAATGTAAAATGGTTGGTAATTTCTTTACGACCATTGCTGATCCACTTCGAAACAATAGGAGCTGTCAGTGAGTTCACCAATAGGTGTCACTACAGCCCAATTCAATGCATATAGCGGACCCAGTCATTATTGATCGAGCAGCAATCACGTGGATTTTCCTGTGTATTGGTCCGCTAGAACTTTGCTGCCATCTGTTGGCAATGTGCGCGGCTGACTGCTCCTATTTTAAGTACGGCACTGCTGTTTCAAAAGATGTCGTTAGCTTTAATCATTTGGAGGAAACAGTGGCTAGTTTGCTAGAACGTTGCTAGTGAATGCTTTTACTATCCATGTAGCGTGTGTTCAGTATCCACCAATGCACGTGGACAATGTGCACACGGTCTACGTGTGAAGCTTTCGCATTGCCAAGCTCCTTTTCACGCTGTTCATTTTCTATGCCAATGCATTGCAGTCATGCCCTGGCGGACGGTAAAATTATATGAAGGTCCTATTGGATTTTTACCATATTTGGCTTGCTAACGACTTGCCTATTAGAGAGACCATGTGAAACAGTTGAAAGAGAAATATCAGTCAATATACGATGTTGAAGAAACTTCCAAAGATCAAAGCATTAGAAAAATGCACTAAACGTGATGGGAAAGGCCTGTAAGATGATGTACGCTTAGAAACTGTACTATTCTACAGGCAAAATACATAATAAAAAAGCGATAGGCCTACTTTGTATGTATGGGGTGACTAAACGGCAGTGTAGGCAGTGGTCACACAAGAATATTTCCATTAGCTGCTACATGTAGAACCTTTTTCATGAGCCACAGGGTATTAGCAAAAATATTTTACATATTTTTTGGTATTAGTGCAGTTTCGTTTCGTTTCTTACTTCACAAATACCCCACGTCCTGCACCCACGGAAGTGCACATATTTCCCCATTATTCATTTTTGCTTTATGCCGAGAATAACCCAGTTTCTACGGCACGTCATCCTTGGCCTTATTATGAGATGGTTCGTATTCGTGATAATAAAACAATTTGAGAGCAAGGAAGGTGTTAAATTTAGCGTGGTTCGAAGTCATATCCTCGCGTACAATGACCAAAAGTTGCACTGCTGCAGTGCACGCAACTGACTGCATATCTATTATCATGCAGCAATAACAACAGTAATTACTAGTTTACATTATGAACAATCGATATTTTACATGTAATTTGTTTACACTGTACAAGAAAGACCATTGTGCATAGAAAATTTAATCAACAGCAAAAATTTACACGTGATAGAATTTTTAGTAAGAAGGTAACGATTCCATAAGGCAACAAATTGTAACAATGCTGATGAAGAGAGACGTTTGAATTCTGGTAAAGTTCTGAACCATGTATGTAGCTAGAGATATGGGGGTCTATCCTACTCACAACCGCAAAGCTAGATACAGTAAAAGCCAATCCGAGACCTGGCCCAGCATTTTTAGGCGTGCAGTTCACCAAAGGTAAAAGGAATAATACCGTCTCTCGATATCGGAGGGCGGATGATCATTTACGGGAATAGCTCTATAGCATAATAAGTACACAGTTGTAGTGTAGAGAAAGGCTATTATTCCAGTCGGCTCTACTCCCCCTGATTAAAGGGAGACATGCGAAAAATATTGCCCGGCGGGCACAAGTTGTCTGAGTTGTAGCGCCGTCTGTTAATACACGGTGACACTACGCTATATCACAGGCCCCTGTAGAGCTATTAGTGAGCTTAGAACACGTATCTAACCAAAAAACACTAGTTTGTAAAACACACCCCGAGCTCACGAATTTGTGAGCTCGTGGTGTGTTTTTAGATACGTGTTGTGTTTTTTAGATACGACGTTTGGTTAGAAAAGTGTTCTTAACTCACTGATAGCTCTACAGGCGCCTGTGATATAGCGTAGTGTCACCGTGTATTAACAGACGGCGCTACAACTCAGACAACTTGTGCCCGCCGGGCAATATTTTTCGCATGTCTCCCTTTAAAGTGGATATTCTTCCTTTTAGCATTGAAATGAGAAATGATGCACATTGATCGGATTGTATGCGCTTCTGCACATGGTCTTTGAAGGCGATGACCGCTGAGGACCATACATGTATAAGCTGAGCCATATTTGAGTCATATTTTGACAAGAATAGTACATTCGGAGACCAAAAAGTCAGTGAATTAACATCTAAGGACTCCAGAGAAAATATAAGAGGAAGCGTTAGTATGTCGACAGTGCTGCCACCTGTAAATTGATGACGTCACTTAGAGGACTATAGAGAAACACTGACAGAAGCAATTTTGTAGGTATATTTTGATGAGCACAATATTTGTTACCAATATGGTAAGCCAAAGCGGTAGATCCAAGATACAGAATAGCACAAAATTGACACACAAAATGATAATAAGCAAGAAGTCAATCTCCAGAATTCACGAATTTTCGACCCCAACCGGGGTCTTTTTCAAGTGGAACTTTACAATCTGAAACTTTACAGTCCTTTCTAGAGTTTCAGATTGTAAAGTTCCACTTGAAAAAGACCCCGGTTGGGGTCGAAAATTCGTGAATTCTGGAGATTGACTTCTTGCTTATTACCAAAGCGGTAGATGATGTAAAAAGAGATAGTTCATGGGATGCCAGAGTGACGCAATGGAAACATCGGCGACTCTGACCTCTGGGTCCCGGGTTCGAAACCCGGTTCTCATGTGATAGAGAGGATGACTCTCCGACAGCGTAGGTTTCCTCCTACATTACATACAAATCCCCTAGTATTAGTGAGGTTTCGCAAATTCAACCTTTGCTCGTTGTTCGCTCTTCATACAATAGGGAGGTTTCGCAAATCTGACGGAATACGAAGTACGAAATACGAAATTCAGCTTCATTTCTAGGACCTAATGTATTTCTGGAGATGGTTGGTACCACAAATGTCCCTGCCGCCAGTGCGTCTTTAAGCGTATGACGTAAGACCGATAGAGTTACGGTGTATTTTAAACTTTGAAATTTATCTTTCGTTTCCACTTCGTAGATACGGAAGTGGAAATGTTTCCACTTCGTAGATACGGAAGTGGAAATTTAAAAATTCAAGATGTACCATAACTCTTAAGGGCCACTAATGCTTGTGCTTCGGCCCTCGGAATTATTATTTTACACAATTATCTTTCATAATAAAATTACATTACATTACCATACCTCTCTCGGTCTTACATGACATGCTAAAAGACGCACTGGCAGCAGGGACATTTGTGGTACCAACCATCTCCAGAAATATATTAGGCCCTGGAAATGAAGTTGAATTTCGTATTTCGTCAGATTTGCGAAACCTCCCTATTGTATGAAGAGCGAACAACGAGCAAAGGTTAAATTCGTGGTTCTTGACTCAGTATCGTAAGAAATTGTTCATATAACTCAGAACAGATCGTAAGGTGTTAGAAAACGGAAAAAACAGACCAAGATTTGAAGCAAAAACGAATGCAAGAACGTTGAATTTTACCATGCCAGACATCTATCTATCTATTTACAGTAGAAGGGAATTTTTCGCGTGACACTTCAATTATGATTTAAAAAACGCGGGAAGAAATCCAAGGGCAAGAACATGTGGTCACGTGATCTAGGAAATCCAAAAAGTTCGCCTAACTCAGGATACGCTACAGCTAGGCCCACTAACCGTGCTAATAATATATACAATATTTACAATGAAAACGTATTTCACAGGCAAATATGAATGGGCTTTTGTTTTTGTGGCAAATAGATGAAAAATATTTATAAATGAAGTAACGTAATTAGAAATTGCTAACTGTAATTGCTAATTAGTAAGAAGCTATTGAATTTGCATATTTTAGTGGTGAACAATCCTCGAAACTGACAAACCTGGATGACAACATTTTATCTATGAGAAAGTGGGTACAGAGGATTAAGTCGTCTAGCTGACTGTTACGATGGCCATTTGGGGAGTTCAAGCTAAATAAAGATTGAAGTCCGAGTTCAAGCTTAACGATTTGAAGTCCGAGTTCAAGCTTAAAGATTGAAGTCCGAGTTAAAGCTTAGAGATTGAAGACCGAGTTCAGGCTTAAAGATTGAAGACCGAGTTCAAGCTTCAAGATTGAAGTCCGAGTTCAAGCTTAAAGATAGAAGACCGAGTTCAAGCTTAAAGCGAATCAAAAGCGAAATAATTTGATTTAGAAATAGAATTTGAAAGGGGACGAATTTTCGGGGAAAAGTAAACAAACTTCTCCAGAATGTCAACAAAAGAAATTTTCGTGCATTCTGATTGGCTGAATTTTATGTTTACAAACACCATCCAAATGTAAACAAAATCCGCTTTTGATTCGCTTTAAAGGTTGATGTCCGAGAGCTTAAAGATTGAAGTCCGAGTTCAAGCTTAAAGATAGAAGACCGAGTTAAAGCTGAAAGATTGAAGTCCGAGTTCAAGCTTAAAGATTGAAGTCCCAGTTCAAGCTTAAAAATTGAAGTCCGAGTTCAAGCTTAAAGATTGAAGTCCGAGTTCAAGCTGGAAGTTAAAGGTTGAAGATACTTTTTGCTTTCGCACGATAGCGTTGTGTGTTCAATCGATGTAGTGTTCTGATCGAGGGCCAGATGGAACCTCTTGCATCTTTAAGTCTGCTTCTAAATCGTTCTTCTTGCAGATAAAATCACAGAGACATGTTCTCCACATCAAAAATTTCGCTGTTTGCATATTTTTTATCGTTTTGCATAAATTTCCAATTTTGTCAGCAGACGTTCTTTTGTTTGTTTTTTAAATGACGACAACAAACCAGGTGTGTGCATTTATGAAAATAACTAGTGTTACCGACCGGGGGTGTTGGTGTAGGCAGGTGAAATGTTAACCTATGGTCCATTTACCTTGTCCAGCATGTGTAATATTATGGGACATTCGTATGATAGCCACACTTGGGGTACGTGGGGATTTTAAGAAACTGTCCTCACACAGAAATCGCTATGGAACACGAAAAACTGAGGGGAAACTGCATGCATTTTATAACAATCACTTCGTTGCCTGTCGTCTGTCTAATTCAAATTTTCAGACTACCTTAAGACGAAAATTTGTTTACGGCTTAGAGGAATAAGCTACAGAAACGCATTCCTCCAAGCTCACGCCAAAGAAGAAATACATGTAGACTAAGAAAGAGCAATAGTTTATGAAAATCTTTGAAGCCGCGATTTTCCCTGCTAGCTACTTGTCACCATACTGTACAGTGACACCACAATTGTGGGAATTGACACCATACATGCCAAACTGTACAGTGACACCACAATTGTGGGAATTCACGCCATACATGCCAAACTGTACAGTGACACCACAGATGGGCCATCTCCCGATTGGGAATTGTTCGATATCAGTGAGCACGTGGATAAGTGAAATATTCTGAGATGCATGTAATCACTCAGGATCTAAAGACACATATAATGCATAAGTTAGAGAAAACTGATACAATCCGCCAATAGAATTTAAAATGCTAAGTTGAACTATATCCTGGAGTTCGTAATAGACGCGAAGACTTGGATTGATGCCAGGATTTAAGCCCCCTGGTGGACAGCGTCTGTAAACTCGAATATCGAGCATCGGGTACCCGGATGTTACTCTCCAAAACAACGCTTTGTCGTTCCTTCTGTATGACACCGTGCTGATCATTGTACAACGCATAACAGTTAGGTACAGAGTTTTCAGACTCCACACAAGATTCGGCGGTTTTCTGTTCAGCGGACAGTTTTTTTATATCCTTCATTATCACCTTGAAAGTGGCGTGAGGTGGACTTTCTGATGCAGCATATGATGACTGATTCTTTCTTCGATTTTGAGCACGACGTTTCGATGCGTCCTGATTCAGGCATTTGAAAATGCCACATATATCGTCTAACGTCTTTTGATTTGTAAACACAAGTGTTATCAAGGCCATGGTGAATACCAAAATCATCCCAGAATAGTCGGCCCCGGGACGTGTTGCACTGTTGCATTTTTTAGATTTACAGAAGCAGAGGTGGCCGTTTCCTGGTCGGGATTCCTTCATGCATACCAGTGACACGTGCATCTGCATTCTGAGCTTGTCGGAGCAGGTTCGGATGTAATGAACGGGACCTGTAATATAAACAGTAAAGTCATTAATAATACTGTGTGTCGTCCCACAAAGAACTGAGAATTAAACTGGAATAAAATGGTCAATATTTGGCCCTTGGCTGATGTAACTTAAACACACCCCCAGGTCGTTAACTGGAAAGTGGCTTATGTCATCAGTGCCGTATTAGGGCGACAGTTCTGGCTGGAGTCGATTTGTCGTATTGTCCAGCTGGAAAATACACCCCTGTGCCCATATTCATAAAACTACTTAAGTCTAAGTGTGACATTTATCCTTTGTTCAACACAAAAGATAAGTACATGTATCACACTTTGACTTAAGTATATTTATGAGTATGGACCCTGAGAAGAAGACTGTCCTGACTGGCCAGATTTTAACTGCTCATTCAGATACTAAGTGGCAGCCTGCCACATAAAATAGTAACACGGTATCTCAGAAGTAACAGAAGCCTAACACGTGAACGTCAATAAACGTGGCATAACTCCTCACCTTTCTTGGGAATTCTCACCCATTTGGCACAGGATCCCTCACAGTTCTCATAATGTGCATTTGGATGTGAGGCGTTGAATGGATCTGCACAGTACTTGTCCCCCTTGATGGTAGAACACTCGTAACATTTTATGCTCTTTGCTACTGTAAAGAAGAAACTTTGTAGCTAATCCGTTCACTACCAAGCACCCTACATTCTGCTGAATTTGAAAACATGCACAAAAACGCTGAAAAGTATGACCTAAACCTTAGCAAATAGGTATTCATCGGTCTGGCATTGTCGGGGTCCAGCTTCTCCTGTTGGCGATGGTCGGCATTGCTGACCACATAGCAGGCAAACTTGACGCTAGGTGGCGATATCTGGGCGAGGATATCACCACTAGTATCGACGGTAGGTTTCCATCTTGAAAAGTAGTGCGGGCGCGGAGCGATCAGTAGAAATTTTTCTGTTTTTAAAGCGGTTACCCCATCACGTCGTTTTCTACGCTTACAATATAGATCTGTTGTAGATAGGTATAGAGTCGATACAAATATCGGT
This sequence comes from Notospermus geniculatus, assembly GCA_002633025.1. Classification (NCBI taxonomy): domain Eukaryota; kingdom Metazoa; phylum Nemertea; class Pilidiophora; order Heteronemertea; family Lineidae; genus Notospermus; species Notospermus geniculatus. The sequence continues at coordinate 61,406 of NMRB01001218.1, forward strand.
AGAGTAAATATAAAGTAATAATAAAGTAAGTTATTCTGTTTCATTTTCGACAAGATAAATATTGTTTTCTGCAAATAATAACATTTTGAAAAGAAGTTCGCGTCACTTGAAAGACCAAAAAGATGGCAGCCCCACCGACGATGACGTCAAGATTTTCAAGATGGCGATCTAGCGTCAATGGCAGTGTTAAAATTTCGTCCAAGTATCAAAAAATTTCAACGCTGCGTGGAGTATGCATAGTAGGCTGTTGATATCTTCCAAAGGAAGTCCTGGTACTCTTCTGATAATGTTGTCGGAGCTAGATCCCATTGGCAAAGCAGGTCTCTGACCTTACAACTGCGATTTTGGTGTATTTACACTATGTAATAGTACTACTGGCCCTTTTTGCTAGAGTATCAGAACCATGCCGTGACCTTGAAGCAGTCATAGGCCCGGTTGCACCAGTCATGCTCAAAATTGAGTTTGAGGTTGAGCTCAGCCGAGTAAGACTTAAAAGTTGAGTACGCCCCTTGTTGCACCAAATTCGACTGAGTAATACTCAGTTGAGTACTACTCAACAACACAAGAGCATAACTTCCTTCTACTCGAGGAAATGTTGCGATGTCGGCAAACCTTCTCACGTCGTCATTGGCAGAAAAATGAATATATTCATCCCGTCATCTTGTGTATGCCAAACATGTCGCCGATAACATTTTGGAACGCAGTTGCAAAGTACCGCAGTGACACGTATGCAACTGCAGAGCCGGCGGAGCAGCTGCATTCTTGTTAATACGATGCCGCAGTTCATTTTTCGATTTCGCCAGCTGTGTGCAATGCCTTTTTCCTTAGTTATGAAACAGAACAACTGGATAAATTCTTCATCACGATAATATTCCCCCCCCCCCCCACACACACACACACCCACGAGTGGGCTTTGGCTCTGATCAATCGCTGTGGCCTTAATTGGCTTTCTTGGTTATCAACTTCTTCCACATCAGCCACAGCATTCAAAAATAAAATAGCAAACCGGTCATACATTTATTAGAAAAAAAATGGTTTGTTGCAAAAACATGTTTTTTATATTACAAAACATGGTTCTTTTGTCTAAAAAGATGTTTTTTTTATTATTTTGTATTTATTTAAAGAACCATAAAAACATAGTTTTTGTCAAAACAACCATGTTTTAATCAACGAACCAGGTTTTTTAATATAAAAAGCCATGTTTTTTTAATTTAAAAAACCGGTTTTTCTAATAAACGGACAAACCTCCATTTTCGTGGATATGACGCTCTGTCGAGTTAAGTACGAAGTTGAGACGCCGTATTCCTTGCCTCAAATATTCAACGTTCTTGAGTATGACTTTGAGCATGAGAATAGCTGGTGCAACGCAATTTGAGGTTGAGAGTGACTTTGAGGTTAGCTTGAGCACGAGGTCGGACTTAAGTATGACTGGTGCAACCGGGCCATAGTGCATGATCTTTGACACGTAACCCATAACCCAGACATAACACATGAATCAGAATCACGCCATTCACCAGAATACGTAATCTATATGTAAAATTATTCACATCAGGTAAAAAGCAGTTCCCCTTTTATTAATAACATGAAATGCCAATCTGCTGAAATGTTTTGCACGCCATGGTGAATGAATCTACGTGTACATTGCATGTGCGTATCACAGGCTCAGTCTTATTAACGTTTTTTTTGTCATCTCCGTATTCTAATTAAGAAAAAAATATGCCAGACACAGATTACATTGGCTCTGTAAAAAAACTAGTTTCATGTAGTTACAATGTATGTGTATCAAAATACAACGTAGTTATGATCATAACTATGTTTTGTATTTTGAGACATAACTACCTATTACATATATCAAAATAGAATACTAGTTATGAGCATATTAACTAGGTTTTGTATTTTGATAACTACATGTACCTATTATATCAAAATACAATACGTAGTTATGATCATAACTACGTGTTGTTAGGCCTATATATCAAAATACAAAACATACTCCCACATACCTGTCCCATTCCTGAACTCGGAAAAAATGACCAAATCCTAAGTTGAAGATATCGCGCGCTGTCATTCTTTACCAGGCTCGGGAGTGGGACAAGTAAGTGGACAGGACATTACTGTTTCTGACCATACCCCCACCCCATTATCTTCAACTTAGGATTCAGTCATTTTTTTCCGTATTCAGGAATGGGACAGGTAAGCGGGAGTTTAGAGTAGTTGGGATTTTTTCAGATCAAATTAAATATGAGGTACATGTATATATCTCATAGCACTTTCCATTGTTAACGTCCCAAAGCGATGAAATCGCGGTGGTCTAGTTGCTTGGGTCAAATCAGTCAAATCATCTCAGATTTAGCATTTCGGTTTGATATCCTGCTGTAAACCCTTGATTAAATCCTTTAAGTATCCGGAGGGTGATTTTTCAACGCCCTCCTTGGATTATCCCCATAATATCCCCATATGAAGCAGACACTGGTAGCGTAATAGAAGAAATGTATTCATGCCTGAAATGTAGGATGGATATGTTTTCAAGATAGAGAAAATCTCTCTGAACACTGAACGTGGAGTTGAAAACTTGAGTTGAAATTGGAGAGAAAGTTTTAAAATGTGCTTTGTAAAATGTTGTTTGTGATTCAGAGGATGATAGAAATCACACAGTCAGGGCATTGGTAACTGAGCTTCCGGCATCAGGATGATGCTAAAAGCAGTATTGCTGTCAGATGCCAACTGGAAGCCACTTTAAAGATAATATATCACGGATATTTTCGCGGGCCACGAAAATCATTGTTTATTTACATTTTGTTTGTTTATTTCTCGTTTTTCTTTGTCTTATGAGTAATTTGTTGGTGACGTGCCCCTCTAGAAATTCTTTTGATACTGAAAATATTAAATTTGGTGGGTTGGCATGTCCCAAAAGCCCAAAATAACATAATGTAAACATCAATGTTTACAAACATTAAACGTAAACAATGAAGTCGTGATATATTATCTTTAAAGGCGCCTCTCCAAGTGAGATTTTTTCGACCATAAAAAGCTATTGGCAGTCGTTTGTGTTTTCTCTCAGCGAAAGGGTGCCGCCCCTCCTTCTAGCTATTTCGTACAAGTTGCTTTCCAATGGGAAACCACCATTGTTTGATCCCTTAAAGCTAATGGCTCGCCGGGTTTGTTGACAGTTGTTTGTTGACATGTCCTCAAATCAAGCGCCGTTTTGAGTAAAAGGCGAAAGAAGGATTTTAGTTTAATGGGAAATGCATTAGACAGCCAAACTTCGGAGGCGTATTCTGCAAAATCTACCGCTTCAAAATCAATGTGAATAGTACAAAATGTTCATTTTGACCGACTGAATTTGAAAATGTCATTAACTCATTTTAACAAATTTTTAATGGAACCTCGTCCCCAGGTGCACGTTCGCATATTTGCAAAGGTTTTGCCTATGGTCTCACACACCAGTGAGGCGCCCAGGCTACCATGGAGCCTGACTTGGAGCGACATCGATATTCACATCATCATCTTCTAAAGCATGTAGCGCCGACAATATCGTCATGGCACACATCATGGCATACATTTTTGAAAAGCTTACAGCTCAGAGAACACATCTGGCCAATTTTCAAAATCATCCAACTCTGTATTGATTGCTGAAGGTGGCAATTCCAAACCCGACACGTGCCTTGAAAATGGCAAAAAAAACTGGAAATCTACTCCAAGGCCTACAAACTTCACAATTACCATGGTATGAGAAAAAAAATTTTCTCAACCATGTGCTTGTCTCATAACAAATCCAAAATGCATGCATTTTGGATATGTTATGAAAAAATGGGGGGTCACTGCGGCGTTTTTTTCGCTACGGCCCTTCAAAATCTCACCTTCATAATTCGCGCCATTGAACAGGAGTCGACCTTGACCGAGCTACTTTTCAGCTATAAATAGCTGACCAGGCATGAACACTGTATTCTTGCGCACAGGGCACTGATAATTTGCTCATCAAATCTCCAAAACTATCTCTTCACAAAATAACTAAGACATTAGTCTTAAAGAAATTAAAAATCGGCACACGATAGGACCATATATATGGATGGAAATCAATCGTGTTTAAAGTACTAGATTTTTGGGGGTGGACAAATCGGGCCTCGTCCCCACTGGTGAGTGAGCCCTATGACTGGAGCACGGCGTTGCCTGGAGACTAGGTTCACTCTCTATGGGAGGTACCACCAAAAATCAAAACAAACCCCGCGAGCCATTCGCTTTAAGGCTCACGCTGAGACCAACGACAAAAACAACTGCTCATGGTTGACTCGCCCATAGAGAACCAACCCGCAGTCGAGAAAACTCAAACTGGCAGCGTCGTAAAGCCTAGGTTCACAAATGCACCGGGCCCCTTACGATTTTCCCCACCCAGCGGCTTGCTGTGGATTTTAGAGACTGAAACTCGGATCTAAGATGAATCATGCCGAAATCGCCTCAATAGATAAGCGGAAATTAGACTGGATCAAACTGGGCACCGTAGAAATTGGCCAAAATGTCTGTTTTTACTCGCCGTACGGGCCCCGCAGTAGATATGTGACGGGGGCTTGAGGGAGCCAATAAAGGTAAACTGCCCATTGATTGCGAACTCGAACCAGAAACCTCTCATGGGTTTGTCAATATTTGACTTAAAAATCAAAGATTCAGAAATCTTCTGCTGCAGATACATGCATCCAGTTCCAACGAATCGAGAGTTCTTGAAACATCAGCTGTGTCACTGTCTGTTTGTAAGAATGTAACAGTAGAAAAGACAGGAATAGCAAGTATGAACGGAAGTAGATAATTTTAAAAAGAATGTAAAGGGTTTTGGATTTTATGGTTATGTAATACAGGGATAAAAAAAGGAAAAAATTCTTGTCCACGAATCTCATTATATGTTAAATGATTTGTCGTTTGTCTCAAGTCGATTGATATTTATGTGAGATTTCAAAAATCAATGTTCATCTCAGTTCCATCTTAAGTATAAAATAATTTACGCAAGTGTAAAATCGAATTTGTGTGTCAGTTGATTTAGAATTATGACTCTTTTCGAACTTCAATTCATAACCACGTACTGATGTGTATTAGAGATTTGAAATACTTGAAAATTTGAAATATTTGAAATACTTGAAGATTTGAAATACTTGAAAATTTGAAATATTTGAAATACTTGAAGATTTGAAATATTTAAAATACTTGTAAAAATGAACAATGTAAAAATGTAAAAATTTGTAAAAAATTTTCTCGCAAAGAAGCGACCGATAGAAATGACTTTAAGGGAATGAAATCGTAAACTTCAAACTACACTTAGATTTGAAGGCATGAAGGTAGAATGGCAGATGCAATGAAAGTTTACAAAAGTCATGCTTGTTGCATTCCTCATATACTTACAGACAGCTAGAGTTGAGATAATTTTTTATAAAGAAAAATAGAATTGATGATTTTTAAGAATATGTGACGATACACAAAAGAAACTATTTATTTTCTTGTATGAGGAACCGGTATTCTAATCAATATATTTTACATCTTTGTAAGAAGTTATAATTTAACGATGATGATGACTAAGTCAAGTGATCGTATTTGCTCATCAATGGTAAAAGACTGTGTAATCGGGATGATGTTCTATTGTTGTAACAGCTCTTTCTTGTACAGTCAAGTACACTGTACTATACAGTAGCTATTACCTCAATCAACAATTCCCCCACTGATCACAACTGCAGATTCTGCCTTTTACCATTAAGTGTAGCCTAATTTCATAAGACTACTCTCGTATTCACGTTGAAGTGAATAAGAATAGTAACTCTCCATCAGGTAACAAACTTATTGCTTAGTTTTCTGAACATTATTTATTGACTGTTAAATCAAGGATCAAAAAGTATAATTAAGCGATTCAATACTCACCAACGTCTAGGATTGTGCAACGACGAAATTTAGACAAGAGAAAAATGGATAATAGACATTAAAGATCAGAAAGCAATGAAACATTTACAACGTATTTCATTTGTTGCGTACAGAATTTGCCAGGCATGCCATGATTACTGGAATCTACCTTCTACATGGCCAGCATGGTCCCTTCAGAGTTCCCTTCAGCCCAATCGTTGAAATGTCCTCAGTGCATTTTACATCATCATGGCTCTTTTATTGTTTTGGAGGAAAACTGCATTTCGGACCCTTTTACTTTTAGGATCACCGTTCCGTTATAACAAGCCATCAACATACGAACATTACATAAACATTATGAGTATGTCTGTACCTAACAGCTTACAAAATCTGAGCCAAAAATATTCATGGGTTTGGGTTCTAGGAGATATTTTAGAGATGACAACTTTTTTTGAAACACCCTGTAGTAGAGATCCCAGAAATGAATGCTTAGCACAGGTAAAGATTTGGGGCGTCTGTTGAAGCGAAGCACTGCATCCCAGCAAACTTATCATGGATACAAAATACTCCTGCCTTTTCCAGCCCTTTGTGCATGGACTGTACATGGGCGTTATGTAACATTTCGACAATAGCAACCTCACGTCATCGTAAAAGGGATAATAGTGAGGTTAAAACGATACGACAGTAGGGAGGTTTAGAAATCAAACGATAAACGTAACTTTACGACTTTACTTTCATACTACACATTAACCAGAATTTATATTGTATTTTCGGTACAAAAATAACGTTGTCGTTAATGTTGACGTTTATCGTTTGATTTCTAAACCTTCCTATTGATGTAATGGATGTGACGTCATTGTCGTATTTTTACGTTTATCTTTCAGTTTCATAACCTCTCTAATATCTAAACTTTGATTAAATTAATTTAAAAATCGACGAAAACAGTAACAATGTCTGATAGATTATTGACATCGATTTATTAAAAGATTGACAGGATATTGAATTTAGAAAATTTGAAATACGTAAAAGTATGATTTGTTTTGATATGATGATAGATTAAGTACCATGCATCCAAGCCTACTCACCTATTTCAATCTCTGTGTATGTTTTTTAAAGTGTAGAAGTATGTTGATGATACTATTTTGTAAAACTTGCAAAAAAGAACAATGCAAAGCCGGTTTCGATGTTGTTTCAAGTTTCATCTTTATATTTAATGAGTATGTGTGTATGTGCACACTGTGACACTATATACTCGAAGTTCTTACATATAAGACTATTTCATCAACTTGCTGCAATCCCTCTCCAAATTTTGAATTTGTCCTTCACAGACAGCACTACATTTTATGACGTCTCCAAAACAGAAGCACAAAAAACGACACACAAAATGATAGTAAAACATAAAGTCGTCTCCAAATCTTGCAAATTTTCGACCACAACCGGGGTCTTCCTCAGGCACTTTCTAGTAGAGATTACAGAAAAGACTTTTCAATAATCCCTACTAGAAAGTGCCTTAGGAAGACCCCGGTTGGGGGCGAAAATTTGCAAGATTTGGAGACGACTTTATGTTTTACTACATTTTATGACGCCCTTAATAAAGACACTTATTTCAAGTTTGATGTCGATTTCAAGGTACATAGCAGCAATACTTCGATCTTGATAACCGGCTCTGATTGTTGAACAATTGAATTAAAAAAGACCATTTGAGTGTTTCAGTGTATCCTTGTTATTCACAAAATCTCTAAAATGTTTTCGCTTCAGCACAACCCCTGATGATAAGTAGGAAAAAACGGACAGCCAGGTCAGTGAGTACATCAGTTTTTATATTGTACACTGAAACTCTTTCCAACTCAAAGTTTTAAGCATTTCATCTGATAAAAGCTCACCAATGAAAATTAACACAACAGAAGTAGTATTCAACGATATAATTTATATACATGTAGTTCAGTATTTCCTAATATAAACTGTGAAACAGTGGAACATCTGATAGTTGACATCCCTCAAGGGAACTATTTCTATTTCTATTTCTATTTCTATTTATCTGTTTAAGGACACAAAAACCTTTTTCCAAATCCACCATTTCTATTACATTTGACCCGTGTACCAGGACATGTCTCAATGAAGGACATTGGTTGATATTCATAAAAGCTAGCAAATGCTTTTACTTCAAGTTTTGTAGTGCATTTACACACTGACCCTCGCTGTGCAAAACGTAAGTAAAGGCATTTGCTAACTTTTATGAATACCAGCCAGTATTTTCCAAGTTAACCTTGCTATAGATGTTCCACTGCATGTCACAGTTCAGAGTGTTAGCTTCAGGTCAGACCTAGCTCAATCTTTTATGGCTCAGTTGTCCCCTGTGTTTCGTCAAGTTTGTGAACATGGACTCTTTGGAAAGCACCCGCACCAAGCAAACTACCCCTGAACTGCTATATTCTCTTCAATTTCCACACACGAAGAGGTCGGTCCGAGTAAAGCAAGGTTCATTGGCACACGGAATTGGTCCGGTTCAGGTCCGTAAAAAATCTATCAAATGGACTTCAGCGTTGTCGTATCCGGAAAACTAGGGGCAAACGGACTGGAAACGGATCGGATCCGTGTGCCAATGAACCTTGCTCAAGCCACTGCCAGGGTCGTGGTACAATGATCGGAGGTCACATGGATCATACGGTTGGCCTATAGACCATCCAAGCGTCATGACTCTACTGAAATGTGCACCCAAACTAGTCAGACAAGTTAGGGAAGTTCCACCGTTAAGGAAATAGCCTGTACTAGCATGTTACCCGTGGAGGGTGGCCTGATTTACTGACCTTTCTATACCACGTTATGTTGGGGGAGTGGTGTGGCGACACTCTAAGCCGGTGTCTTCGTTCGGTGGTTCTGTTCCAACTGTGATTCTTTCGACGAACAACAGATGGCAGTCGGGTGCACCACATGAGGGCGCATAGTTCTACGATCAATCAAGAGATGGCGACACCATTCGCCGATTATCGACAGGAAATCTTGCTTTTCGTTTAGAATTACAGATAAAAGATAGATAGAAGACAGATGGATAGATGGATGTTCCATGCGCCAACCCTATTTATGATCCATGCGACCTGCAGATCATTGTGCCTCTACCTGGCAGTGGCTCACTAGGTCTGACCTCCTAATGTGGAAAATAGCGTATTTTACTAGAATCAAGATTATTTTCTTGCTAGAATGTTGATTAAAGATATTTAAGAAAATTTAGGAATACATGTAAGTAACAGCATTCCACGCCAGACATTTTAAATGGGTAAAAGTTTCTTCAATATCAATCAAAATCCCTTAATTTCTCCTCCCCAATTCTGGTGCAACATCACCCATACCTTTGGCAGATATCGCCAGTGGAATGAATACACATGCAAAAGAACATGTTTCCCTTTAACTTACAAGGTCATGTACAATCCATCAAATTGGAAAGTACACTACAATCCATCAAATTGGAATGTACAGTCCATCAAATTGGAAAGTACACTACAATCCATCAAATTGGAATGTACATTCCATCAAATTGGAAAGTACACTACAATCCATCAAATTGGAATGTACAATCCATCAAATTGGAAAGTACACTACAATCCATCAA
>NMRB01001218.1:98370-115116 GCA_002633025.1 Notospermus geniculatus
CCCCCCCCCCGGTTTGCCAATGCCCCCAAACAAAAGATTGACGGAATAAGCGGCAACGTGACAATGAGGGAGGCACTGATCAACATGTCTTTCTGTATTTGAGTGTCCGCCGAACAATAAAGCGGGCATTGTCATACGGGGGGCATTCTCACACATTACACCTGGTTCGAATTCCACTGGGCGTGAGACTTTGGGCAAGTCTCTTTGCCTCTGGCCTCCCTCCACCCGGGTGTATAAATGGGTGCCGATCGGAAATGCTCGGATTGTAGCGCTGAATGAGCAGCTCATCTGAGTTCTTCTGAAAGGTTTCAGGATAGACTGGGGTTAAAAAAGTGTAAAATCGGATGACACCTCTACCGTTGTTGATATCAGACTATAAACCCAAACTTTAACTTTTTTATATCTTTAGAGGCATAGTGCTATTGGGTCAGAGACGGTGCCTTACCTAAGTTGATTACGTTTCAGCTTCCAATATGGCCGCCAGGTAGCCATCTTGGATTGCATTGAAATCGTGGTCGGATTCCGTTTGCCTGCACAAAACCTCCAGCGATGCCTCACCAAAAGTTCGGTTTTTTAGACTTTGTCCCACGCCTGCTTTATTCGATTCACTTCCTATTTTATTACCTCTAGACAAGTAGCATCCTACCTCAAGTCCCAAATCCAATAAACCGTCCCAAACCTCGGCGCCAGATACAACTTAATTGAATTAGCGCACTTACACATGACACAGGCACATTAGCTCATAGTAGTTAATTACTTTATGCAGTTAGTAGGGACAGGCTGATCGCGTTAGAGTCGTTCGTATCGGGAGAAGAGTTTACACTAAGGTATCGTTCCATTAATAATGCATTGTCTATTGCTATCTAAGCTTCGTGCAATTAGTTGCTCGTCTCTTAGTCACTGTCACGTGAGTAGATGAAATATTTCTAATATTATTGAGTTTTCACAAAGCCCCCGAAACGCCAACGCGAACGTCTGTCCTTTTGTTCGGTGCCTTCTTCGTGGCATCGAATAATGGGTTTGGCGTTCGCGTTGGCGTTTCGGGGGCTTTGCGAAAACTCCCTATTGAAGCGAGAATTATCATAGCTGTGCCAAATATCATAGCTGTGTAGAGAACAGTGGGCGAATTTAATCCACAGCAGAAGAAAACCGGAATACCCGGTGAAACCTGTGCTGTCAAAAAGAGTCACACTCTCTATCGCATGAAGAGTGGGTTGGACCGTGAAGTCCAACCGCAGTTTCGTTCCGCTCTCCGTAGACCCGCGCTCTGAAACTGCTTCGGTTCACGCGATTCTCAGAACATGATCAATAGGTGTCACTAGTATGTGTTAGAATTGGCGCCATACTTAACTAGCTATCCAATCAGTGATCCGCTTTCACGGTCACTTTGGGGCCATAGCAACGGATGGTCATTGTGACTTGTGCTTCTCGACATGGTCGATTCCTTGGACGATATTTCCGGCCGGTGAAGAAAAAACTGCCGTGATTTCGTTCCCCAAGGATGGCCCAATAGGTCTCAATGTGCGGTGGACAGAGTTGATACCTCGGTTCTCCTCTGAACAAGTTTGCCATTTGCTGAACTAAATTTTATGACAAAGAGTTATTTTTGGATGACGTTACTGGTTTTCCGTCGCTACAGAGTGCACTTCTTGTGTGGGAAATACCGGTTTTAAATTCAGACGGCTGGTGCTTAGCCATACCATTACCAGGAGTGTCACATTTGTCAGATATGACATGATTGTCATTTAGACGACATATAATCAAACATTACGAAAGTACAACTAACCCTAAAGGCCCGTGTACACGATCATACATTTGTTCAAAACATCATCATGCATTTGTATGATGATGTCCAAGCTTGTTGTGGATTTCCGTCTATACAATGCAGCTAAAAGTTTGAACATCATCATACGTGTTGGGCGCTATTCAAGTTTGTTGGGAAAACGGTCCACACCGATCATACATTTGTCCATGAACATCATCATACAAATGTATGATGATGTTTTGAACAAATGTATGATCGTGTAGACGGGCCTTAAGGCTGCAATCACATAGAGCTACAAGCTACACGGACACGCCGGTTAACAATGGCATCACGGTCGCGAGCCCTTTGTGAAGCCATTGTTAAAATCCCCGTCACATACCCACTCCGGGGCCCGCACGGCAAGTAAAAACAGACAGATTGCCCCTGATCCCCGGTGAATGAAAACCGTAGAAATGAAAATGAACATGAAAATGAAAATGAAAATCGTAATGGACCCCTACTGTCTCTGAAATCCACGGCAAGCCGCTGGGTGGGGAAAATCGTACGGGGCACGGTGGATATGCGACGGGGCTTAACCGGCGTGCCCGTGTAGCGTGTAGCTCTATGTGATTGCCTCACAGACTCCTCTGTCAGGATCACACCTCTCTATTAAGGACATCGAAGTTCATATCCTAATTGGCCAGTTCTATTCACTTTGACCTTGTAATATTAAGGGCATATATCAATCAAGGACATTGAAGCCCAACCCGAAATTAAATGGTGGGGATTTCTATTCATTTTGACCTTTGTAATCAGGACAGCTCTCAATTGAGGACAGCTGTGGGTCCCCAGTTAATCGGAATACACTGACATGGCCGTAGCAAGTCGACCAACTGTTGAAATTACGTATGATCCCATCCAAGGGAGGTCATAACCTGCGAGTTACCTATTGACTGTGCATGACGTGTGATGTCATTTTGCTATAGTTACCAGTAGAGTTGTTGTCTACTCATGACTGTTGAAGGACCAAAACTGTTGCTGTACATTGCAAGTATTGTCACCCTACAGTGAACTGTTTGAAGTGCCCAACAGTTACGTGTAGACAACAACTCTATTAGGAGCAGTCAGCCGCGCGTATTGCCAAAAGATGGCAGCAAAGTTCTCGCGGACAGGAAAATGCACGTGATTGGTGCTCGATCAAGAATGAACGGGTCCGCTACATGCATTGAATTGGGCTGTAGTGACACCTATTGGTCAACTCACTTACAGCGCCTATTGGAGACATCCCCAAATTGCTGGTTGGCCGGGTCCACAGTCATTTAGGGGTTTTTCACACACAAGTCCACGATAGGCAGTAGGCACCAAATGCAAAACTACCTGTCTTTGCCACGTCCAGTTATAATATTTTCTGGATTATCATATTATGGCGACACAGAAATCTAATTATGGTGTCATAGTGGAAATTCCGTGGATGTGTATGAGATGGCATTGACAGCATTTCAATAATAAAGCACCAGATTAGAGGACAAATACAGTTGACGTGGGTTTGTTAAAATATGCATTGTTTATTGCCTTCAGCTGTCACAGGTGTTCCTTTGTCGATTACTGAAGAACTGACTATACAGGGTGGCCAAAAAACGCACTTCCACCTTCAGTCTCAAACCACGGTATGGATGGATAAAGAATCTTTCTTCGAGAAAAATAACACCGCCACATCTCGATTTGGTCCAGTACATGTACTTCACATTTTATTAGTGAAGTTTCGCAAATCTGACCAAACACGAAGTACGAAATACGAAATTGGACTTCATTTCCATGACGTAATGCATTTCAGGAGATGGTTGGTACCATAAATGTCGCCTGCTGCACTCGAGCGTCTTTTAGCGTATGACGTTAGACCGATAGAGTGACGGTGAATATTAAACTTTGAAATTTATCTTTCGTATCGACTTCGTAGATACGAACTGGAAATGTAAAAATTCAAGATGCACGAGTTTCGTCAGATTTGCGAAACTTCGCTATTCTTGGGCACCAGCACGAACAGCCTGACAGCCGACCGGTTACAACGTCCGCTGTGAATCGGGTTCGAATCCAGCCCGGGCCATGGGGGTGTCATCGCTGGCTCTTCACGTCCATCGCATGGGCCATGGGACAGTAAGCCGTTGTGGCTTGTGCCCTTTTCCTTTGGAAGGGCAAGTAAAAGACCCATCCAAGTGAGGAACATGAGTAGCATGAGATGGCCTCTTCCATACTTACCAGGGCCAAGTAATGCTATGGCTTCTGCCCTGATGGAAACATACAATCAAATAAAACTTCACATTATTGGCACTCGTCTGTCAGACCCTTTCTTGGGAACTCAGTACGAACACAATGAAATGGTCCATGGACCATGTGCTCACCTGTTTGGAAATAATAATGATAGAGTAATGATAGAGTTATGGGCAATCTGGGTCAAGTCATTCCCGAGTTACAGGACTTCGATGATTTTGGAGTTATGCCACCTGGCGGCCATATTGGATGTCCGATCGGGCCGAAACTTCACATGCACATAATGGTCATCTAGAGGGAGTCACATAGTACATTTGAGCGCACTGGGTCAAGTCGTTCCTGAGTTATAGCACTCTGTGATTTTCGGGTTACGCCACCTGGCGGCCATTTTGGAAGTCAAATAAGGCTGAAATTTTACGTGCGCGTAAAGGTCATCTAGAGGGAGGTAAATCATCTGACCTAGGGGTATATATTTACCAAGTTTCAGATCAAATGACGACTATAGCTCACAGCTGAGTTAAACATGCTCAAGAACAGTAAGACCCGAATCTGGCTGAAATCTATAGAAGGGTTAAGAAGATGACACAGTAATAAAATCACCAGGGTGAAATTATTTGCTAAGACAAAGCGCAAACAGTCGAGGCATCCATTTCATTCCGAGCTCACCATTTCCTCTGACAAGAAAATCAGCCATTCCGGCGAGCGTGTCATGAGGATAATACTCAAGATCAGAGCTATATGAGAAATCCCTTTAACCTCCTGGGAATATTAGATTTGCAAACCAAATCCTTCTGATGTACATGCAATTGAGTTATTCGTGAGTGTTGGGGTTTCTTCGTACGGTTCGTGGCCTCTTCAAATGGGCATCCTTCGATTGTGGCCGAAAGTGCGTTATATGAGCCGATGAAATTCGTGAATAATGTATAGAAGGAATCCGGCAGACTCAAAGGGACTTATATCGAGAGGTAATCATTGTACCGAAGGGCGACTGGTTACCGTTCAAAAATTTTGGTACAGTCCCATTGTGTACACACAGGCTGCGCGAGACTGCTTGCGTGAGACTGCTTTTGCACAGACCTGTGTAGCCGTGGAACGCATCACATCGGCCAGATTTGGCCGACGTGTACGTCCGCGACCTCATCACAGCGTAGGAATCTTAACCGGAAAATAAATCCAAGTTATTGGCTTTGTTTAATGCAAATATATTTACAGATTTTTTGTGAATGATTGTATGGCAAGTAACAACTATCATAATAAGCGAGGTTTGTAGGTATTTTGATCCTAGTAAATACGGGGATCGAGGGATCACATGATCAGCCAAGCCAAGTAGTTCGCTGTCAATCACCCGGCGCCATCTTGATTTCCCACAATCCTGTGAGCACGGCGTAACATATTGGTGCGAGGCAGGAACGCCTTCTGTTGTAACAATGGGTACAGTCCCGATTTTGCCAGATGTTCCAAAATGTTGGCATTTCCCCGCTTGTTTCATAAAGTGCCGGGGATATTTTGTCCATCGCCTTGGACACTAATCCGCGGTGCTTTTTGAGAGCAAGTAAAAGACCCCATCCAAGTGAGGGGCATGAGATAGCCTCTTGCGTACATACCAGGGCCAGTAATACTCTTCGGCCCTGATGCAAGAAGTCAATGCACCCTGACGACTGCAGTGCAACGTCTTTCTTGCCTACTACTCGAGGTCGTCCCGTCGACTGCAGCGCCGCCCAACGTCTTTCTGGGCTACGACTCGAGATCGTCCCGACGACTGCAGCGCCGCCCAACGTCTTTCTGAGCTGCGACTCTAGATCGCCTTAACGACTGCAGCGCCGCTCAAAGTCCTGGGCTATGACTCGAGATCGTCCCAACGACTGCAGCGCCGCTCAACGTCTTTCTCAGCTACGACTCGAGATCGTCCCAATGACTGCAGTCCCGCCCAACGTCTTTCTTTGCTACGACTCGAGATCGTCCCGACGACTGCAGCGCCGCCCAACGTCTTTCTTAGCTCGACTCGAGATCGTCCCGACGACTGCGGCGCCGCCCAGCGTCTTTCTGAGCTGCGACTCTAGATCGCCTTAACGACTGCAGCGCCGCTCAAAGTCCTGGGCTATGACTCGAGATCGTCCCAACGACTGCAGCGCCGCCCAAGGTCTTTCTCGGCTACGACTCGACATCAAATCGCAACGACTCGAGCTCATGACTTATAACGTCTTTATTTTGTAACGTTGGCGGATATAGGCCACTGCCCAGTCGGGCAAACAGAATTCCACTGGGGCGGACTCGTCCTGTAATTTAAGATCACGGCAATATGACCATAACGGCAATATTCAGGCGCAGTCAGCGACGAAGTTCATGTACATTTCGCCGCAGTAATGACACAAATCCATCTTATAAATGTATTGAAGCTAATACCCCGGGATGATGCTGATAACCGGGCGTGGCCCAAAGGTAATTACGCCTGTGTGATGAACAGGTAATGGACACCTTGCGTTAGAATGATTTAGAAAAAAATTCTTGGAGACATTATTGAAGATTTACTCAGTGTAAACTAAATGCATTATGACGGATTGTTTGATGTTGCTTTGTTTTGTGTTGCGCTTTTTTTACACGCTTTCTACAACTTTTTACACTTTCTAACACAAAATCACAGTATTAATTAAAAGGCGGGACTGTCTCCTCTATAAGTTCAAATACCGGTGTAACAGGATTCTAAGTCCCCTGGAATCAAAGTCCGTTTCCTTGTTCAACAAGGAATGAAGACAAGGTGTGGCTACAGAGACCATGGTCATTGGAATACAACCTTACAAAAGCGGGTATTGTAACCCGGACTTACATTCGTGGGACTACCATTCCTTTCACACCAGGTATACACAAATTGCTTGCGTACCAGGTCCATTGCTTTTCTCGGCTTCAACCCACTCTTGCCCTACAAATCAGACCGTCGTAGAAATGAGCTCCCTAACCAAACCACTTGTTTACAAACAAGTATGTTCATTTCAGGATCACTTTACTGTCAGCTCGTTGTCATGATTTAGCCAAGGGCTGCTGACAAAGTCCACGACATATCATCACAACGTTGTCTGTATATGATATAGTGGCCACCGTTTTGGTAATGCTGTAATCACTCGATAAATTGATCCCGCTGATTTCCTGATAGTTTCAGGAACGGGATAGTTGTCAAAACATAGTTGGTCTGTCGTGTCGCTACATCGTGGCCCACAGGCTTTTTATCGCAGCCCCCTTAATTTGAGACACAAGTATTAGGGAGGTTTAGAAATTAAACGATAAACGTAAACGTTAACGACAACGTTATTTTTGTACCGAAAATGCAATATAAAATCTGGTTAATGCGTAGTATGAAAAATAACGTTGTCGTAACGTGTACGTTTATCGTTTGCTTTCAAAACCTCCCTTTTATGTGATGAGTACATGTAGCTCTAATGCCTATATATATCGGTATTGAATTTCGTAGATGTACACAACCGTATTCTGATGCAATTCATATCAAATACCAATCAAGCAGCTGTTAATGACAATATCTAACGGGGAAAAAATAGGCCTACAAAGGCTAATGTTAGTGAGTGCACACAGCCAACGAATAAAAAAATATGCAACTTCCAATCAATTAGAAATAATATCACTACAACGAATTAATATGGTAATTGTGGTTATCATGGATGACCTCAAAATGATGTATAATTGTGGCAGTGTACGTTGTCAACATGGTCAGATCGTTAGCTCCGTGTATGGAGGACCAGATTCATTTTCTCGGCAGGGATGCCCGCAGTAATTGCAAAATTATCCTCTATTCCACGTGGATGCATGACTTTGTATAGGCCTTGTTTTATACGGGTTGTTGATATGAACGATGATGGGCCTGTGTACTCCGACTGCATGCATGCAGTGAGCTTGAGGCCTATTTATTTGACCAGTGGGGCAGATGGACGCCATTTGCAATGCATGAATGGGGGACGTTGCCTTGGCCTACATGCAATACACTTCGAGTAATTCTGGCCACTGTGGTCATTTCAACTTACAAAATCTTCTTTCCAATGAAGTTAGGAGAAGGACTTTAGGTAACAAGGCACCTCACCTGTCCTCAATGTCTTACCAAAAATGAACAATATTTTTAACAGCATAGATGGTAGGTGTGTCATGTTTATGTTTGTGATTTTGAGGATGGATGTTTGCTGTCGACTTTTAATCTTTGCTGTCAATTTCAAATGTTTTGCTGACACTTAAAAGAAATGTACTTTCTGCACCAAAATTTCAGTGTAACTAGGGTAAAATGAATCTGGCCCTCTTCATACCTTCATTCAGGCCTAACGAGCTGGGCCAACACTCTGGTGGACAGAAATATCAGGACAGTGACCAATTTGAAGTTTGATGTAAGTTTCTGCCTGTTAATGAATGTAATGAACTCAACTTGTGTTCATATATTGTGGGAAGGGTCCTTCTTTCCCCTTGCTACAATTTCAGTGAATTACGTAATCAGTGGCAATTATGCAATGAGGTTAATGACAAAGGCAATTCTTGCCATTGTTCATCAAATGCATTCACAAGTAAATACTCGTTTTTCTTCGTTTTTTCTTCATTTTTTCCTAAGAATAAAGCTTTTAATTATTCATGGTTGATGATACACTTGTGTTACATAACATGTCTGGCCAGTTACGTGATAACAAGACATGTGTTTAAATCACTTGAAATTAACAACAGTCCACATTGGAAATGCAGAAATGAAAGTTAAAACATGATCAAAAATGTGTTCTAGACTTTATTCGAGCCAAAACATTTTATCTTCTTCTGATTCTTAACAGGCAGAAATTTACATCTAACTTCAAATTAGCCACTGTCCTAATATTACAGAGTTTAAGAGATCACACGCTAACGATAACGTTTACGCTAACGCTATTTCTTGCATGTAGGCTATTTCATGTACAAAAAATATCGTTAACGTAATTGTTATCGTTAGCGTGTGATCTCTTAAACTCCCTATTTCTGTCCACCAGTGTACGTTATCACATATAGAAATCACTCACTTGTAATCAGTATAATCATGTATATTTGATTTAGGCGTGCCTGTATATGCATCAGAAAAATACATTGTATTCATTAAAGCATTACACAGAGTGCTATTGTTATGCGTTGAAATCCACACGGTTAAGGGCCACCTGTTGCAGGAAATATACAGAGAGTACGTACACAGATGTTGCCTACCTTATTCGTACGTTATCCCGACAATATCATGGTGGTGGACTATCAAGTAATCGTATAGATCAAGATTGTATTCCATATAGAGTAATCCGCATAGTCCAGTAATGCTGGCCTATAATGTTGACCATCACATAGGCCTAGGCACAACTCACATCCTAGAACGACCCGCAGGCCTGATACACATACAAAGCATCCGGCAGAATAGATGCTTTATTAATTACTCCACATATGACATTGAGTATATAACAAATGCGTCACCATCAATCGAATTTGTGTCGCCATTCATTTAAAGGGGACGTCCGTTCATGAGTTTTCATATGCAATCCGTTTGTAAGCAACTATAACCTTATCAGAACGCCTCCTGCGCTGTTCATGTCGCAGACAGGTGCGCCTGATCTGGGGCGACAGATGCGAGTAATTGCTCGTTTTCCATGTTGTATTTATTTTATCGATAAATGTAATGTAGCTGATTGTAATTGAGGAAAGGATTTTTTTCTAACCGTTGATTTAATGTTCTCAGTAAAGATGCGGACTGTTGATGACGTATTACGTGTACCTTATGATGACGTATTACGTGTACCTCACGCTCACCAACACTAAAGCTGGACGAGGAAGGCAGGTTTTTACCGCAGGTTTCTTGAACCATCATGGGTTCATATCGCTTCACATACGGATTCGGCCTAATCACGCGCTCCGAAACTGCTTCGGTTCACGCGATTCTTAGAAGGTGACCAATAGGCGTCGCCAGTGCGTGTTAATAGGAGGAATCAGCCGCGCTTATTGCCAAAAGATGGCAGCAACGTTCTTGCGGACCAATACAAAAGAATATTCGCCTGATTGGTGCTCAATCAACCATGAATGGGTCCGCTAGGCATTGAATTGGGCCGTAGTGACACCTGTTGGTCAACTGCCTGACAGCTTCTATCCAGTTAGCCAATCTGCGATCCGCTTTCAGGACCACTTTGGGGCCATAGCAACGAATGGTCATTGCGACCTGTGCATCTCGACATACTCGACCTGTTTCAGCCAATCAACACATGTCTTACGGCGGCGTCATCTCTATGTCAGTGGTGGTGGCTTTTGATAGCTCAGGTTTCCCAGCGCCATCTTTTGGTGATACTTCAATTTTTCTGCCAACAATACCAGCGTTCAGTGGAGTATAACTTTGTTACATGGGCTGAAACGCTGGGGCCGAGCGTAGAGTTTCCCAGAAACGTTTCTTGACGGATAGACTGGGGTGATAACGTTAACGTGAAGCGCTTTTTGTGACATAAAGCTAGATTCATACTTCTCCGTTTTGCACTTTGCACTTGTCCGTTCCCTGTGTTTTAATGTGTGGTACCCACAATAAAATTACTTTTTTCTACCACGCACTTAAGCTAGATTCATACTTTTCCGTTTTGCGCTTGTGCGTTCCCTATGTTTATGTGTGGTACCAACTAAATTACTTTTTCTACCACGAACTCACATAGGAAACGGACACGCGCAAAGCGCAAAACGCAAAGTATGAATCTACCTTCCGCAAAGCGCAAAATATGAATCTACCTTTACATGAGAAGCGCTACATAAAAGCTCCAAATTAAAGAACAATCCTTTTGAGGCAAGCTGTATGTCCTAGACGACAGACGGAACACGTCCTGCGTATCCTCTGCCGGCTGCTGACATGAACAATACATTTCAAGATAGCAAATGCATTGCACTTCAATCGATCAGGCCGACGTTTCTTCACGTCATATATTGCCTGTCGTTGGCTGTGCATGGTGTCATGGTTGCTACTGAGAGCAAAGCAATGATTTGGGCTGATAGAATGGGGCAATGGAAACATCATTGGCAAGAGTAACCCGCAAGCCGGGGTCAAATTCCGGTCGGATCCGTTCTTTACGTCATAGTGAGGGCGACCCTCTTTGACAGCGCTGCTGTTCTGTGGGCAAACCGGTTTCCTCCTGTTGTAAGCAGTGGGGATCCTAGCTACGATAGAGGGCAGCACACCGAAACCCGGTCCTATACAATGGACGCCTTTTGTGTGGGAAATTGATCAGGACCGGGATGTCAGTTTCATTTCAATAGTTTTAACCACTAGTAACACCTATTGAGGCAGTGGGGTAGGGTCCCCATTATTTGGCCTGTCAAAGTGGTGCAGTCGAAACAGAGGTGACTGTCACCTCTGAGGAACGGGTCCGATCTACGGTCGGATCCAATCATCATGCGATAGAGAATGCGACTGTCTTCGATAGCCCAGGTTTTCTGCGGGGACACCGGTTTCCTCCTACTGTACATTTACTTGCCTAATATTGCTACAGAGCCATGCCGGTGTAACAGGGATCTAAGTCCCCGTGGAATCTAAATCCGGTTTCATTGTTCATCGAGGGGTTAGGATATACAGACTTAGTCCATTCGAACAAAGTCATACAATAGCAGGCTATTGTGTCCGGAATTTATACATTCCTAAGGGAGTAAGAAATAAAGGTGGAAAAAAGAAGTGGGAAATTTTGGAATTTTGCGCGAATTTTTCAATTTCTAAAATTGGGAGAATTTTTTCCCATTTCCAGAAATTTTCTTAAAATGACGTGACATTTATTCTCATTTTTCGGGCGATATTTCTCAAAATGGAAAAAAATTCTCCCAATTTGAGATATTCAAAAATTCGCGCAAAATTCCAAAATTTCCCACTTCTTATTTTCCACTTTTATTTCTTACTCTCTTTCCTAGGACTTTTTCCTCTGGTACACCTGTTTTGGCGCTCGGTCCTCCGCCAAATATGTTGTAAACTGTATATACGAGTTACTCGTTGCGTTTACCGTGTTCGATTTTTCATTGAATACTTCTCATCCCTACAACGTTCAATGCTTCAAACATTTTGAAACGCTCCCATTTTCAAGCACCCTTACATCCATTCGAAGCACCCGCTGAAACAGTCCAACACAATGTTACCATCCTTCCTACTTCTACAAATCGATGGCAAGCAATCAATTACACGTTCCAAATTGTTTACATCCACTAAGGGAGGATGCACGAGCGGCGAAAACCATAGTTTGCGACCTTAATGTTTCGCTGACGGAGAGAGAAACTATTGTCGTTTATCAATTAGGTAATCGAATCTATTCTAAGTGGCAATTTAGCATCATTGGCCCGGAGCAATTTGTATGAAACGTCATTGCTTATCTCAGGCGACAGTCGCTTTTGCCAAATGGCTCAAGATGTATATGTTTGGAAAACACTGCTTGTTTGTGGGCTTTCCTAACCCGTTCACTACCAGTGGCACTTCCATTAAAGCAAATGGCTCGCGGGGTTTGTTCCAATGTAATTGGCACCAGCAATATGTGATACTGGTACTCATACCGGTGCCAAGATTACCGGTACTCATACCGAGTGACAGTTGTTTGTTGACATGTCCTAAAATCAAGCGCCGTTTTGAGTAAAAGGCGAAAGAAGTATTTTAGTTTAATGGGAAATGCATTAGACAGCCAAACTTCGGAGGCGTATTCTGCAAAATCTACCGCTTCGAAATCAATGTGAATAGTACAGAATGTACATTTTGACCGACTGAATTTGAAACTGTCATTAACCCATTTTAACAAATTTTTAATGGAACCTCGTCCCCAGTGTTTACGTTCGCATATGTGCACTGGTTTTGCATATGGCTGGAGCACGGCTTTGGCTGGAGGCGAGATTCACTCTCTATGGGAGGTACCACCAAAAATGTAAACAAACCCCGCGAGCCATTTGCTTTAACTATGGGCTACTGAACTTGCCCGATCCTTAATTTTCCCAAGTTTTTTTTTAGTTTTAATGAGAACATTTTTCTGAACAAATGACTGATCTTACAGCCAATATTTAATAGGCTGTCCGTCAATTTTATGAGGGGTACCTGCACAACATTCTATCCCACCAGATGTCTCTAGTAGTACCAGGTTATATGCTGGGCAAAATGTACAGAGCCAACCTGTTTTGCTGAATACTGAGAAAACGGTCCATTAAATCCACCAACATGCAGTGGAAAAGTTCTTCCTAATTCTATATAAAATACATTCTGACTATTCTTGAATACCTCAGTTGAAGGAGGTAGGCCCGGCTCATATGAAAATTAGCCATATAGTTTGGAGACTTAATCAGTAAATTGGATCACTTTTTCAGTCATTTATCATATGAATGGAGCTTTAACTCTTTCTGGGACACTTCTGGGATCTCTACTAGAAAGTGCCTGAGGAAGACCCCGGTTGGAGTCGAAAATTTGCAAAATTCGGAGGCCACTTGACTTACACTATCAATTTGTGTGTCGTTTTTTGTGCTCTATTTTGGATATACATGTAGATATTTTTTCTGGGACAGACTGTAAAATACCATTTGGCTGACTGTCACGGTCTCTGGGCATTCATCACGCTGACCAACTCCTCATACAATCTAAATGATATCTGCTCACCCCATCTGAACGAGTCACACAGTAGCTGAATAAATTATGGACCTTTTAGAGTAATTGTGTGTTCCACCCCATCGAGGCCCAACTATTCAACACTATTCGCTCTGTTATCCATTCCTATTAATTATTCAACTGACTCTTCTTCACTATTGCTCTGCTTCGCCTGGTAATGTTGATTTATAAAATCATTAGCCCGAATTTACCAGTCTCGTCCTTTTTACTGTATCGTGTTTTATGTAATCTTGGTGGCTGTGCTAGTGTAACAGTAAAGAATGTCCCCTTGTAAAAAGTGTCCGCGTCTATTACTCCATGACGGATTAAGGCACATGGGTTTAGAAACCAAGGGTCATATTCATAAAGCGGTTCTATCGTTAAAACCATCTTAGACTGGTTCCAAGTGTACATCACATGTACAGTTGGAACCGGACTAAAACAGTTCTAACGATAGAACCGCTTCATGAATATGACCCAAAGGGTCGTATTCATAAAGCGGTTCTATCGTTAGAACCGTTTTTGACCGGTTCCAAGTGTAGTCGTGAAGTACACTTGGAACCAGCCTAAGACGGTTCTAATGATAGAACCGCTTTATGAATACGACATCAAGAGGTTAGAATCTCGCGATGGGATCTTTTGTTTCTGGGACAGGTCTCCCCTGTCGCACCGATCGAATATGGCTTATGGTCAAGAGCCGACAGACATCGCAACTCTGGGTCAATGACGACTCCGAGGTCTGCGTGACTGGAAGGGAAAGTAGCCGGTGTGGACATTGGTATTCATAACTGGCGGTACACCAGAGGACCTGTCGGCCCAATTTTTCAGGCATTATGTAGCTAGGTATCAGGAACTCACCCACAAGAGGCAAAGAAAAGAAAGGAATCTGTGCCTGCCAATTAACCCAGTTCAGTTATCGCGATAAACGATTGATATGTTGTAAATAAAATAAGAAACCATTAAATACCTTGGCCATTGTGTAATCAAATAGTGTGCCCAGATGGCAAAGGCATGGATGTATTGTGTGCCCGCTTGGCGAAGGCGTGGATGTATTGTGTGGCAGTTCGGCAAAGGCATGGAGGTATTGTGTGCCCAATTGGCTATGAAATGGATGTATTTTATGCTCTGTTGGCTTAGGCAGGGAGGTATTGTGTGCCCAGGTTGCTAAGGCATGGATGTATTGTGCGCCCAGCTGTCTAAGGCATGGATGTATTGTGAGCTCAGTTGGCTATGGATGTATTGTGCGCCAGCTGTCTAAGCCATGAATGTATTGTGAGCTCAGTTTGCTAAGGCATGGATGTATTGTGCGCCCAGCTGTCTAAGGCATGGATGTATTGTGAGCTCAGTTGGCTAAGGCATGGATGTATTGTGCGCCCAGCTGTCTAAGGCATGGATGTATTGTGAGCTCAGTTGGCTAAGGCATGGATGTATTGTGTGCCCAGTTGGATGCATGCATGGAGTGTGTAAACCAGTGTGTTAATGCATGGATGTGATGTATAATCTATCAATTGGCCAGGTAGAGTGTCATCTTGACAGCTATTCTTTAATAATCATGTATCAATAACCGGCGCGTTGGCAACTTTTATTGCCGTTTCAATGTATTGTGCTTGATGATTCACGTGAAACAAAAACCACAGTGAAAAAGAATTGCGGCATTAATAGTTTATCGCAGTTTGGCCGGGATGTGTGTTTGCTGCTGGTAACTGTAGCATGTGCTAAGCTTCTGTACACGGTTCGGCACAAAATATTGAACGCGTAGACTACATGGTTTGTAAAATAATATATAAAATAACGTATTCATGCGTCTAGTGTTTTAAAGGGAGACTCCATTCATTGTGTAAAATTTTGAATTTTTGAAATATCGTTCATACATTCAAATTCATTGACATCTGCAACATGTCATATTTTTTTAAATCAGCAAACTCATCATTTTAAGTATTTAAATTGCATCCCAAGAGGCCATTGCACAGCACATGTGATGTCATATATGCTGAATGCATATTTATGAAGGTACAACCAACAGACCTAGGCAGTCACAGTATTAGCTCATTCACTACAAAGGTCGTCAGCCTATTGACGCTAGTGACATCACAACTCAAAAATTCTAAAAGTTCAATGAGTGAAGTCTCCCTTTAACGCTAGGCAGAAAATATCCCTCTCAAAGCGGGAGACTGGTGATGTCCCAAATTCGGCTGAGTGGTTTGCCTTATGATGGACCATGGCAGCACGGCTTCCTGCGCCGTATCATGGGATTTAACGAACTTACCTCCGATTTTCCTGCTTCATGTTGATTCTGAAAGAATCATAAAATAATCCTGCAGAAAATGTTTGCGCCGGCTTGTCTTCAAGCATGGCTACAGCTGTTAGTAAGTTTTACATGTAGTAACAGCTACAAATGTCTAAATATCAGCCTCTTTCTGTTTCCCTGCTAAGAGATGGCTTTTAGCGGATATACAGACATTTGGGGCAATTTTATCACATCATTTTGACTGAATGGTAAGCAGACTGGGCCGTCACGCGATACCGTGATGAAAACGTGCACGTGACTTTGTCGCGCCAAACCGCGCAATGATTGTACAAAATACAATATTTGTTTTGGCATAAAACACCTACAATCCTGCGTGGAGGGGACGGAAACTTCTCACCGTAAACTTATACAATTTTTGTCAATAAACAAGCAAGAATTCACTGTGTCATACTCACGTTTAAAGATTTTACAGGCAATTTTCGACCGAAATTTACCTCGACAGCCGTAATGGCAGGCCTGCCATACCTACCTGCATTATATGCCATTTTCGGCGCCATAAACGCGTGCAAAGCCTGAAATTCAGTTCTGGTATGTAGATAAGATGATAGAGATTGCATTTGGACAGGTCATTTCAAAATGACGCTTTTTTTAAACGATTGACGCTTTTTTGAAATTAGACGTGCTAAAGTCTCTTATCTTCGGGTGGCCTCGGTTAGCCGCGATTGTTGTTGTAATCTTCACAAGTAAACCATTGTAAAACGTTGACTTCAACTGCCCCGTGATATCACGCTGCAGCGCGACCACCATTCCCACCATGCTCGGCGAGCAGTTGTGCGGTTGCGCCACATTCGATCCACTTCCTCTTTTCACCAC